>JASDQU010945206.1:0-21198 GCA_032191745.1 Picea mariana
GGACCTTAACTTGGTCTACCAGACGGTTCCTGATCTGTCGAACTCTACGGTCCAATATGCGTAATGGTTCTACCATGAGAGTTCCCACGTCCAATACCTGCAATTCCTTCCAATTTAGTTTATGTGATTCATCAGCAACATAATGACATAAAACAGATACATGAAATACATTATGAGTTTTATGCAAGTGGGGTCGCAGTATGAGACGATAGGCAACGGGTCCAATTTTCTCTTGGATTCTAAACGGTCCTATAAATCGAGGTGACAACTTTGTCCCCTTCCTGAATTGTATGGTACTCTTATTAGGCCTGATACGAATGAAAACCTGGTCTCCCACTTCATAACTTCGGTCGGTCCTGTGTGCATCCACATAACTTTTCTACCTATCCTGTGCTTCCTTTAGTTTCTGCTTAATTTGAATCACCCGTTCCTCCATCTCTTGAATCAATTCTGGCCCAACTATTACTTGGTCTTCAAGTCTATCCCAACTCAATGGCTTTCTGCATGGCCTTCCATACAGAGCTTCGTAGGGTGGCATTCCGAAGGAGCTATGAAAACTGTTATTGTAGGCAAACTCGACCAAAGGTAGCTACTTCTCCCACTAGGTTTGATTATCCATGACATACATCCTGAGCATGTCTTCCATGACCTGATTTACTCTCTTGGTTTTCCCATCTGTTTCAGGATGATAAGCTGTGCTTAAGTTCAACTGAGTCCCCAATGCTGACTGCAAACTTGTCCAAAACCTAGAAGTGAATCTGGAGTCCCTATCTGAAATGATCTTCTTAGGTATCCCGTGCAAATGGATAACCTCACTTACAAACACACGTGCCACGTCAGTGACATCGTAAGTGTCTCTAATCGGAATAAAATGAGCACTCTTGGTTAACTTATCAATTACCGCAAGAATGGCATTGTGTCTATGAGATGTGAGTGGCAACCCTACAACAAAATCTATAGAGATGACTTCCCACTTGGACATAGAAACATCATGTGGTTGTAGGAGGCCTACCGGGTGATGGTGGTCGGCTTTCACTTGTTGACGCTCTAAGCACTTGGTGACAAAATGGACTACATCATGCTTCATTCCTACCCAGAAAAAGAGCTACCTCATGTCTGCGTACATCTTCTTCACACCTAGATGCGCACAATAAAGTGCTCTATGGGATTCCTTTAGTATGATGCTTCGAATATCCCCATTTTCAGGGATGTACATCCTTCCTCGATATCTTAATAGTTTGTCTACTTCTAGACTATATCCTTCATACTTTGGATCTAACTGCCTCCCACTTTGGAGGGTTGAAGTAACCTCTAAATACCAATTGTCTCCTTGGAGTTGTGTCAACACACGTTCCCTCAGATTGACTTTTAAGGGTATCAAGGAGAAGACACATGGTCTCCTGCTCAAGGCATCTGTGACCACATTTTCCTTCCCCTTGATGTACGAAATACCAAAATCATACTCACTCCATCGCCTTTGCCTAGCATTCAGATCTCTTTGAGTGAAGATATGTTTTAAACTTTGATGGTCCGTTTTAAGCTCAAAGTTTCACCCAAAAAGATAGTGCCTCCAAAGTTTCAGAGCTAGCATTACAACTGCCAACTCTAAATCATGAGTCACGTATAAATCTTCATGTTTCTTCAACTTCCTTGACGCATAAGCTATCACTCCTCCATCCTGCATTAGCACGGCCCCCAACCCTTGCTTCGAGGCATCCATGCAGATTGTGAATTCCTTTTCCATATCTGGCACTCGTAGAATTGGCGCACTAGTTAGTAACCTCTTAAGCTCAATGAATGCACTATCACATTCTTCAGTCCATTCATAACTGACCCCCTTGCGCTGCAAAGTGGTGATGGGTTTCGCTATTTTGGAAAACCCCTCCACAAATCTCCGATAATAACCTGCTAGCCCCATGAAGCTTCTCACCTCATGGGCATTTTTCGACACTGGCCACTCCATAATGGCCTTTACCTTTTCTGGGTCCACAGAGATTCCTTCGCTGGAAATGATATGACCTAAATAGTAGATTTCTTTATGAAAGAAGGAACACTTTGACAACTTCCCATACAATTTGTTCTCTCTAAGGCAGGACACCACCACTTGTAAGTGTTCCTCATGTTCTCTTTCATTCTTGGAATAGATGAGGATGTCATCTAGAAAGACTTGTACAAATTGATCTAAGTACTTCCGGAATACGTCGTTCATGAGGCTCATGAATACTGCTGGTGCATTGGTCAATCCGAAAGGTACTATGAAAAACTCGTAATGTCCAAACCAAGTTCAAAAGGTAGTTTTTGGGATATCACCTTCCTTAATCCTTAACGGATGATACCCTGATCGCAAATCAATCTTTGAGAATACCGCTGATCCTTTCATCTGATCGAAGAGGTCATCTATTCGCGGCATTGGGTACCTATTTTTCACTGTAGCATGATTCAAGTCTCTGTAATCTATACACAGTCATAAGGATCCAACCTTCTTCTTTACAAAAATTACTAGTGCACCCCAAGGTGAAACACTTGGCCTTATTAGCCCTAAGTCCAGTAACTCCTTCAACTGCATTTGCAACTCACAAATTTCTAGTGCTGTCATCCGATACGGGGTCTTGGAAATTGGTTCTACACCAAGTTTTAGCTCAATAGTAAAATCAAGCTCCCTCTCATGAGGTAACCCTGGTAACTCGTTCGGAAAAACATTCTTAAATTCTGACAATACCGGGTACTGATCCAATGAGGGTCCCTTCCTTTCGTTCACTGCTTCCACTACATATAGTTGACACCCTTGCCTCAAGCATTGCTTAACTTTCATAGTTGAAATAAAGCATAATGACACCTTTCTCCGTACACCCTGGATCTCTACTGGTATTCCCTCATCGTCGACACAAAGCACCCTCTTTGCGAAACAATCTACCAATGCTCGGTGAGTTGCTAACCAATCCATTCCAATGATTAGGTCATACGCCTCGAGAGCAGTGATGTATACCTTCAACTTGGTAGTAGACACTCCCAGATCTACTATACAATTATCAACACTAGGTCCTACCGCTTGTTTTTCCCCTGAAGCCATCTCGACTTGTTTAAAGTCATCGTGCTCGTAGGCTGCCAACCCAATATTTTCTAATGCAAATGGTGAAATGAAACTATCTGTAGCACCAGAATCAAATAAAATATTAACATTGATATGATTTAGCATACCTGATGACTCCACCACTGTGGATTGATGTTCGGCCTGGCGATTATTAATCGTTGCGTAAATCTGGTGGCTGCTACTTTCTCTTCCCATCAGGTCCTTTTCTTCTCTATGCACAAATCTTGATTGTAACTTTGGGCAGTCACGCTGGTAATGGGGTCCTTCGCACCCCCAACAGGTAACACGAGATTGAACCTGCGCACTGTTATGTGACTGTCTCTGAAATGAGTTCCTTCCCCTACTAGTTGTTCCCTGAGATGGTCGTGGACCTGTCTGCATCGTTGGTGAAGAATGAGATGTTGCACTCGCTGCCATTGAAATCCTTGCGATTACTGTCCTTGGTGCGACTCTGTTACCATATGGAGGTGGCCTTGAGCTCCCTCCCCTGGGAAATGTCCTAGGGGCCTTCCTAACGAATCCAGGACGATGTGGAAAGGTCGACCTCATACCTCCATTCAAGTTCATGTGTTCTTCTGCGTAACATGCATTTTCTACTGCTTTTGCTATTGAAGACGGTTTCCACATCCGCACCATAGATTTGATCTTAGGGTTTAGCCCATAGACGAAGCATTCTGCCTATCGTTGGTCATTATCCATATACAAAACATATTTGACCAATTCCATAAATCTGATCTCATATTATTCTACAGTTATGTTTCCCTGTACTAAGGCATGAAATGCCCCTACCTGTGATTCCTCATAATAGGCTGGTAGATATTTCCTTCAGAACCTCTCCTCGAAAAGTTCCCAAGATACTGTGTCTGGGGTAAGATGCAGTTGTCTTTCCAGGTTACCCCACCAGTTCAAGGCGCTGTCTCTTAACTGAAAAATTACTATCTTCGCCTTTGAGTTGGATGCATAGTCCCTTAAGGCAAAACACCTTGTCATGCCTTCCAACCACGCTTCCGCGCGTTCACTGGTGCGACCCCCGGCAAACTCCGAAAGTTTGATCTTCTGCAATTCTCGAGTGATGTCTTTAGGTGGAGGTCCTCCCCCTGAATCTCTTGACACTTCTGGATTACCCATTCCAGATGATGGGGGTTCCACTTCGATCCCAGTTGGTTGTCACCCCTTTAAAGTCTCATTTATGGCCTCCAACGAGCGCAGTATGAGAGCTAGTTCGGGCGATGGTGGCGGCGGCACTGGCGATGTTGGCGGTGCTTGTGATGACACTCCTCTGCCTCGATTCCCTCGATTCCTAACCATCCTGTATGATTTAACCTGCATCAACCAAAGTTGTCAAGGTGAGTTCAAGGACATTTCAAATTGGCGCTACTCAAAGTAGAAACATGGTTAGGCATAAGTTTTTCTTTACTTGTTTGTAAATAGACATTACTCTCTTTAGGGGATTGGCTAGGTTAGGGCTAAAGCATCTAAGCTTGTTTTTTTCGCCTAAGAAAACTATTGGTTCCCTTTCCCTGTAGCTACGCTAGCCTTGTGCCATACTTGCCAATTCCTCTAGCTTACTTTCCTAGTGTGTATGCCGCCTCCTTCCCGCTTGTCCTAGTATAAGTCCTTTAAAATTTTCGCTTACAACTAAATATCCTTCGATGCTTGACTTGTGGGCTCTCCTTGGCGTGTTGTACATTATGCGTTGAATTGTGCGTCTCGGTGGCTGCAGGTGTGAGTCTTGAGGATTGTAGAGTGGATTTCAAGCATTGGAGCTTAGCGCTTAGCTTTGACTAGTGGAATGGAATGAAAGGGATTGGCGATTGGCTTGATGAGTTGTGTGTAAGGTCTCGTGAGCTTGATGCTTGGATAATCAAAGTTTATACTTCGAGATACACTCTGTTACCATTAATCTATTTAAGTATAAGAATTTATTTGTAAAGACTCATGAGGGTGCCTTGGTGTTAGTGCTCTTCTTAAGGCGCTTCGCTTGGTGGGTGGTCTTGGGTTCAAAACCCATGGACCCTCTAACGTTTTAATTAACTTTTAATGTAGTTTAACTTTACACTAAATACACGATTAATTTAATTAATTTTTTTTTTTTTTAGATAATTAACTTTAAATTAATTTAATTAAATTAACCTAAATTAACTTTAAATTAATTTGAACTAAATTAACCTAAATTATCTTTACACTAAAATAAAAATAAAAAAAAATTTAAACGAACACACACACAATTTATAAAAAGATTTTTAATAAATAATAGAAGAAAATCAAAATAATTTAAAAACAAGTGCGGGCACGCATGGATTCCATGTGCCCGCCTTGCTTCCTCCAACGCCTTCCTTTCTAAACCCTAACTCTACATTTCCCGTCATTTTCTTTTGGCTATGCGGTCAGCCACCATGGCCGTTCCCTCTGCATTTTTTTTTTGGTGGTTCTCTCACTGAACTAGTACGCAATCAGTTCTTCCTTGGTCTCCTTCCTCGTTTGTCAGGTGATGGCTTGTATTGTTGCTTAGTGAAAGATTTGTGCACTGGTGTTCGGTGTTGGCTTGTATTATGTGTGTTGATGAGTTAAGTGAGGCAAGGCCTGGCCTCATGGGCTTAGCATTAGTGCTGGGATTTGTATGTGTAATGGGATATGGACTTTACCTGTTAGGCTGCGCGGCAGAGGCATGAACCAGTTTAAGCCTATTTTCCTCAGAACAGTGCATCCAAGTACCCCACTTGGGAACTCAAGCGAGCTTGCAACACACAAAAAATGTATCCATGCAGGAGGTCGTTAGGGTATTTTGTCCATTTTCTCTTCTCTTGTGATCACATTTTTTTTTACAGTTCATAATATGAGCTTGGAAAACGTTCTCATCGAAAAGAATGAAGGGGATTGCAAATAAGCGAATCTATTCTTCATCCTTATCGCAAGTACAAACCGAGTAGGAAAGGGGTTGCAGCATTTTCTGTGGTTGAAACAGATTCATAGCTAAGAAATTTCAGAGTATAGCCTTGAGTGGTGCACATAAGGGTGTTTGAGTTGCTACCAGAGGTTTACAAGATGCCTACAGGTGCTTGGTCGATAGTTGACACGTTGGGAACAAAGGAACCTGTGTAGGATACTCCTGCTCGACTGATTGGCTTTGGTTTGGCACGCGTGCACTTGTGTGTTGGCTTTGACTTGTGTTGTGGCTGGGCGCTGGTGCGCCTATGGGGAGGTGAAAGGGGAGAATACAAGGATTCTGAATCGGAGTGACATGCCATCGTGCTTTTGGATGGGCAATCAGAGTGCAACTAGAACGTGTTAATCGGATCCCAACAACACTCGGAATGTAGAGATTGTTACTTCATGTGACTGCTGCAACACTATTGGGTTAATGAATGTTTTGAGTGCATGGAAGATAGTCTGCGGATGGAAGAAATTGTTGGTGAAGGTTTTGAGTAAGAGCTCAAGGGATTCGGTTCTCTTATGGGAGGTGCCACTGAATTAGAAAGATCTAGACTGAGAACTGGACTGATTGGTTCCAAGTATTTTGAGGTCGGTGTTAGAAGAATCGAGTGAGTGCTTTGCTAGAATGTATTCAAACTTGGGAAGTGGCAAATTATGGTTTTCCGTGCAGGTTTACAATCGACAGAATGGCCACGTTGGTGATGAGTGTGGTGTAAAGACTGTTAATGCATGAACATTTTAGGTTTCCGTTTTTTGTTTTTGTTTTTTGTTTTCCGAACCCTATTTCCTCAAGCGTATTCTTCTGCCGTGAGAAATGTTTCAAACTGTTGTTTGTTACTTCAGAATGGCCATCGAAGAAGAGAATGCCTCCAAACATCCAAAGGATCTACGCCGTTATAGCTGCAAAACCTATGGAATTACGATATCGAAATGCATTCTTCTCATAATTTCTAGCCACAGAAGAGAAGCTCTAAAAGATGACAATGATTTGCTTCGTGCAACGTTTTAAGGTTCAAGTCTAACCAAGGAAATTATGTGCCTTCGAAGAATCATTGATGCCGATGCTTTGGAGAGATTTTTTTTTTGTTGTCAGTAAGCATTCAATTTTATTTAATTTCATTAGTGTATTAAGGTTTCATCTATGGTTGCAAATTTTCCTTTGAATATGAAATTCTCCCTATATAGATTCTATGTATTCACTGTGAATTGTTCATAGTGCATTAATGGATCAACAAGAAAACTACAGAGTTAAAAAAGGTCATCAACGACATATTCATCAAGTTATAAGTATGCAGAATGTTGAGAGATTTAGAAATTGGGTCAGACAGATAACAAATAGAAAGTGTTTTTACACGGTTTGGGAACCAGATTTTCCTTATTTTGCATGTAGATTACTATTGTTATCTAGAGTATAGTGTACAATAGCCGATGTGCTTTGCTCCATCATTATTGAGGATTAAACAGATCGAAAATTGTTTGTGAATGTTTCTTAGTTGATTTCCCAGATATAGTGGGTTTTGAAAAATTTGAACTCTTCGACTTCTTGCTTGATTTTTTTTTTAATTTTGACATATCAACCATGGTCGACGAACCCCAAATTTCTTTTCACCCAAACACCCTATAACGCCTTCTGTTTTATTTGTATAATTTTATTTTATTTCTGGTCTATTTACAGGTGAGGATTTTTACCAGGGAGCAAGTGGTGTCTAAATATTGACATGTGGTTGGAACAAGGAATGGAATAGGTGCAGGATCTCCTTTCCTGTAACAATCTCTCTCTTCTTCAGGGTTTCTAAGTAGGTTTTTTTTATATATATATTTATTTAGTATCATTTCAGATCTATTACCTAGGGTTTATGGGTTGTAGGTCTACTTGCATGACTCCTTACTGCTACCGATATTTTGAGGGTTATTTCAGGATTTTTCGGGTTATTTATTCTCATTATTTTATATTTATGTATATATCTCGTGTTAAATTTTTTTCAGTATGTATATTTCATTTATATTTATTTATGTGTTAAAAAAAATTTGTGTGCTTGGCTTGCAGGTTAGGTGGAGTTGGAGTTGGAGTTGGAACTTGGAGCTTGGCCCTCAGGCCCATATTTACAAATTTTGGAGAGTTTCAGGGTGTTTAAATTTCTGGGTGGGGTTTGTTTAAATTTATGGGTGGGTAGGTAGGCCCTTGGCTCTAGATTTTGAACTAGAGCTCTGATACCATGTGTAGTGACCATACTAAATTAAATTATAAATTTAATACAATTTAAACATATAATTCTTTTTGATACATAAATAATTCATTCGCCATCATAATCATATGAGCATATATTATTCGACAAGATTTAAAATTTATCTATAGAATGAAATAACCCAACAATTCATAGTTAAAATACCTTCTTCTGATGCTAATTCCTGTCGATATGGTTGTCCTTTCCCTGCTGCCTTGCCTAGCTTGATGCACTGACCAACTCTGCCCAAACCGACTAACCTCCCAGCCAGCTAGGAGCAGCCTGTCTGGCTCCCTAGCTCCAGGAAACCGAAAGGAATCCTGGCCCCCGTGCCCAAAACCCTCAACAACTCGGTGCCCCCTGAAATGGTTCCCCACAACAACAGAACCCAACCACAGAACCAAAAAATAAAAAAAAAACAGAACTACAGTCTCTCCTCCCCCTCCTTCTCCCTTCCCCCTCTTCATATCCCCGTCATATCCTCCCCTTCACCGACTCTCTTCCCTCTCATTAATTTCCTTATCCCTCCTTTATTAGCTTATCCCCTTCATTAATATCTTATCCCCTTATTTAATGTCTTATCCCCTTATTTAATGTTTCTTCCCCCCTCGTATACGTAAATCTTTAATACATTAAATTATTAACCCCTTTAATTCTTTACTCAAATAATTAATGAGTCAATTAATAATTAAATAATCATTGACAGATATGAACAAATAATTAATAATAATTAATTAGTTAATATTATTAAGAAATAATTATTGTTTAACTAACATATTAGGACAGTCATATTATCAAATTAATTATAATTAATAATCCCTATACATTTATTTAGGCAGGGTCATTACACTCATCCAAGTAACCAAGGGCGGTGGCAGGGAAAATTTCGTGTGGGGGAAGGAACAACAATGAGAATTTGATGATCTGAAGCATCACTTGTGCTCAAATCTAGTACTCTCCTTACCCAATCTACAACAACCATTCGAGATTGAGACTGATGCATCCGACTATGCTGTAGGCACAATTCTTACTCAACACGGTCATCTGGTAGCATACCATAGTGAGACACTCTCATATACTGTCCTGAAATAAACCACTTATGACAAGGAAATCTATTCCATTGTACAAGCCCATCGTCAATGGAAACATTACATTTTGGGAAAGGAGACAATCATCCACATTGATCACAAGCCTCTATAGTTTATACAGACACAGAGGAAGTTGTAGAATGACCACCATCAGAAGTGGTCCACCTACCTGCAACAGTTCCATATCAACATCAAGTATAAGACATGGAGCACAAATCGTGTCACTGATTTCCTCGGTCACCCTCCTGTGGCTGCACTCACCACTGTGCTCCATTCATGTGGGCATGAGGCATCTGAGTGGCCCTAACTTTATCAACAAGATTCAGACTTCGCCACCACCTATCAAATCTTGGGTATAGGCGTGAATGTCACTGATTTTCACATTTAGGATGGACTGTTATTCCATCTGGGCCATCTCTGTGTTCCTGTAAGTGAGCGTGCAAAGCTGATTTGGGAGGCTCACTACAGTCGGATGGTAGGATAATTTGGCATGGAGAAAACTATGGCTATTCTAGAGAAACATTTTATTGGCCAAAACTTTGACAGGACATCAGCAAGTATATCATATCTTGCACTGCCGGTTCCATTACCAATCCAACCATCAAGAAGCAAGGCTTATACACCCATCATCCTACTCCCAAAGCCGCCTTGGGAATCCATCTCGATGGATTACATGTTTGGCATTTTGTCCACCAAGTAAGGAAATGATTGTGTATTTGTGGTAGTTGATCGATTTTTGAAGATGGCCATTCTCACAGCCTACAAGAAGAGTGTCACATCGACAAATACNGTTCCTCACAACATTTTGGTCGAGTCTCTGGTCACTGTTGGCACCAATCTCACTAAATCTATTTCCTTCCACCCTCAAACCGATGGCCAAACATAGGTCATCAATAAGATGATTGTGCACATATTGTGCATGTATAACTCTAAGCATCTGTGTACATGAGATGAGAGTCTTCCCTATGTTCAAAAAAACTACAACATGCCTTTCCATAGATCCACTGGCCATAGCCACTTTCAAGTGGGGCTGGGATTCCAACCCTTGGGTCCCATTGATGGTGCACTACCTCTTGCAACAATACATGCAGATTCTTCCCATGTTTAGTCTGTGGCTAACAAATCCACTAGATTCATTGAGAGGATTCAACACATCTGGCAACATATCCATGAGATTTTGCAGAAAGCCAATGCTAAGTACAAGTAGTGCCATGATCAACACCAGGCACTGCATAAATTTCAGGTAGGAGACAAGGTTTGGTTACATTTGTATAAAGAATGCATTACATGCCCTATCAGAAGCTCCATCCACTTTGCTATGGGCCTTACACTATCACCAAGAAAGTGGGTCACAAAGCTTTTGAGCTCAACACTCCCCCCTTCTTTGGATTGCACCTAGTGTTCAATGTGGAGCTCCTTTGGCCATATTTTCCACCATTATTGGACACCTCAGAGATCGTAAAAAAATTGAAACCAACAAAGCTCAACCCTGAATGCATGAAATAGGCATCCACTGATTATATAGTGGACACACAGGTCAAGGACACTCATCAATAAATGATCCAACTTTATCAGGTTGTCAAGGTAGGACAACTCCTACACTAAGGAAAGTGGCTCACCCAGGGCCGAATTCAACAAAAGTTTCCTCACCTGATTGGGGCACTCAATGCAATGGAAACTATTGATTCCTAAGGGGGGAGGACTGATCCAGGTGGATATTGGTGGTCACCCACCTATTCCAACTGGCTCGTCTTGATAGTTGTTAGTTCAACACGTTCTTCTGTACTTCTTTGTAATTGTGGGTTCTACTTCTTCAGGGCTATCTGAATCCCTACATAGCTTCCAGGTGGATATTGGTGGCCTCCCACCTAATCCAACTGATTTATTTTGGAAGTTTTCATGTCAGTACATATTTTTGTACTTCTAGGGCCATTTTGCGGCCCTAAACAATGTTTTTTTTTGTTTTTCCACAGTCAAACTGTAGACGAAGTTAGAGTTTGACGAAATAATGTGTATTTCTCAAAAATACCTTTCCAATGGGCTATCACGCACCTAAAAAAAAGGTCATATGCAAAATTTATGACCCCGAGAAGTTGAGGTACCAAATTACCCATTGGGGACGACATAAATTTTGGCGTTTCATCTCCTAGGGTTAGGTTTTTGGATTTATAGGGTTTTGGATTTCATGAGTAATGTTAAAAAGGCCTATGGAGCCTCATTGTAATCATTCTGCTCAGATGGATGTGCTTAGTAGCCACATCTCTTCTTAGAGATAACTACCACCATTCGAGCAAGTTTTCAGCCTATTTCATTTATTCAATAGAAGTTATTGTTCATTGGATATATGTTGTTGTTCTCTGTATCTATGTGTTATTGTATTCAGTTTGTTATTCATTTCTTCCCACTCATAAATTTGTATCAATGGTATTAGAGAAGTTTGCGCTTAATTTGTTTTTCTTCGTGCATGTACCCGACAAGATCTGGGTACAAGAAGTTGGGACTCGAACTAGTTGAGCCTTTACAAGATCGGCCACACCGAGCCCAAAAACAACCCATGGGCGACAAAAATAAAGATGATGTAGCAAGAGATACTTTTAAAATGTTGCTTGAGGAATCCCTTGCGCGAAAATGAAACAAAATGATGGACAACTTTGCAAATATCCTTCAGTGGCTGCCCACTTGAGATGCATCTTCATCAAGCGGCCATGCAACCCCGTTCAAGGTACATGTAAATTTTGATATTCCATTATTTGAAGGACTGATAGATGTGAATGATGTAGATAAATGCATGAATCCACTCGAAGGGTATTTTTCGGTCCACAAATTTTCTGAATGGGAAAGGATTACTTTTTCACTCCACAAGGTTGTCCCCCATGTTAAGGACTAGTGGGATACTTACTCTAAGCAGAGGGCCATAGAGGAATATGAAATATTTGTGGTCGCCCCCACATGGGATTCCTTCAGGGCTTCCATTAAAGAACAATACCACCTTATTGGAAGCTATGAGGACCAATACAAAATATGGACCACCCTGTGTCAGGAAAGGGACCAGACAATACCAAATTTCACCAATATTTTACATACCTTGTGCACCAAATTGGGTATCAAAGACTCTAAGCGACATCTGGTGCTCAAATACCGCCATTGTCTGCATAGATACATTCAAACATAAATGGAGCTTTTGGATATCACATCATTGGGTATGACTTATAGATATGTTGTTAGGATTGAGCATAAATTTAAGCAGAAGAGGCGAGAGTTTGGATCTGCAAACTCCTCATAGATGAAGTAGGGAAAAGATGACCCCAACCCACAAAACAAGGGACAGAGAAAATATTTCCACTCTCAGGACAACTAGAACAAGACACAACACAAGAAGGGGAATGAGAAGTTGAAGAAGGACACGTGAAAATGGTGTGAATACCATAAAATCCCTTGGCACAACACCGAAGAATGCCGCTCCAAGCAGTCACTGGTGGCTGATCTTAAAGCCTCTGAGTCAGAGGAAGATTCTGAATCCGAATCAAATCCAGAAGGAGGGAAGCAGATTATGGATGTTGAACCTAGTGCCACTGTCGCTACCACCAAAGTCCAGCCCAACGAACCATAAGAACTAGAGGAAGGGGAATGCCTTTTCCACTCACATATGTGGATAAAGGGGGATTCACTTCATTTCATTGTTGATAGTGACAGTCAAAAGAACTTGATCATAAAAGAGGTCATCAAGTGGCTGGACCTACCGACAACACCACACCCACAACCCTACACTATCGACTATCTTCTCTAAGGAAGAGATCTTCGAGTCAACCAACAATGTCATCTTCAAGCCTTTCAAAGACGAGGTATTGTGTGATATTTCTCCCCTTGAAGTGTGTGATGTTATTTTAGGAAAACCATATTTGTGAAGCGACATGCTGTGTATGAGTCTAGACCCCACAATATTATTATTACTTTGGGTAGATAATTGTACAAGATACTAGAGGTAGCGCCACCTACCGCTATTTCTTTAATCTTTGCTAAGCAATGCAAGGTCATTTCATAGACCAATAAGTTCATCTTCTTTGTGATCGGTGCTCACAGTGAGTAGAGGGTTTCCGCCACATCTGTGGCCTCTACATAGAGTCTCTCTTTGTGGAAGAAGCAAGTGGACAGGATCGTGGAAGAGTAAATATACATCTTCTCCTCACCCACTGGGGTACCGATGCACTGCCAAATCAATCATCCAATTGATTTAACCCCTAGTGCACCTCTACCTAATGGACCGGTATGTCATCACTCGTTGATGGAAAATGATAAAATCAAGTGTCAGATCCAAGAAATACTTCAAAAGGGGCACACCATACCCAACTCATTCCCTTGTGGAAACATGATTGTACTGGTGCAGAAAAAATACGGGACCTGGTGGCTCTGCATTGATTATAGAGAATTAAAAAAAATCACAGTGAGGAACCGGTACCCAATTCCCAGAATTGATGACCTTCTTGACCAAATCAAGGGGGAAAAGTTCTTTAGAAAGATTGACCTAAAGTTTGGCTACCACCAGGTTCCCATCGAACCAACTGATGTATGGAAGACAAATTTCAAATATAAAGAAGGTCTCTTCAAATGGCTGGTCATGCCCTTTGGCTTAAAAAATGCACCAACCACTTTCATGAGGTTGATGGATGATGTATTAAGACCCTTATCCAACTCTTTTGTGATGGTATATTTGGATGACATCCTCATCTTCAACAAAACTTGGTAGGAGCACATGTAGCATATTCAACAGGTTTTGAGCAATCTGCGGTAGCACAAGCTATATGGCAACTTGGAAAAATGATCCTTTGGAATGAATAGGGTCCAATACTTGGGCTACATTTTTTATGAGCATGGGATACACGTTGATCCAGCTAAGATCCAAGTCATCCGTGACTGGCCAGCCCCGACCACACTAAGTGAGCTTCAAAGATTCTTGGGACTTTCCAACTTCTACTGCCGGTTCATGTTGGGATTCTCCCATATTGCATGGGCCCTCAACCAAGTGACCAAGGGTGGTGGAAGGGAAACATTCACATGGGGGAATGAACAACAATGAGAATTTGATGATCCAAAACATCGCTTATGTTCAACTCCTCTACTCTCCTTACATGATCTACAACAACCATTCAATATTGAGACTGATGCATCCGACTAAGTTGTAGGCGCAGTTCTCACTCAACACAGTCATTCGATAGAAATTCATAGTGAGACACTCTTAGATACTGTTTGGAAATACCCCACCTATGAAAAGGAAATGTATTCCATTGTACAAGTCTATCATCAATGGAAACATCATATTCTAAGAAAGGACACAATCATCCACACTGATCACAAGCCTCTATAGTTCATACAAACATAAGGGAAGTTGCAGAACAACCACCATCAGAAGTGGTCCACCTACTTGTAGCAGTTCCATATCAACATCAAGTATAAGACATGGGGCACAAATCGTGTCAATGACTTCCTTAGTCTCCCTCACGTGGCTACACTCACCACCGTGCTCCATTTCTTTGGGAATGAGGCATCTGAGTGGCCCATACTTTATCAATAAAATCCAGAATTCACCACCACCTATCAACTCTTGGGTGGCACAAATGTCACCGATTTTCACATTCAAGAAAGACTGCTATGCCATTAGGGACATCTCTGTGTTCATGAAAGCGAGCATGCATAAATTATTTGGGAGTCTCGCTACAGTCGGATGACAGGACATTTTGGTGTGGATAAAATTGTGGTCGTTCTACAAAAACATTTTTATTGGCCAAAACTTCGGCAGGACGTAAAAAAGTATATCATATCTTGCATTGCATGTGCCATTGCCATGAAAACCATCAAGAAACATGGCTTATACACCCCTCTTCCTACTCTCGAGAGGCCTTGGGAATCCATCTCGATGGATTACATGTCTGGCCTTCCATCCACCAAGAAAGGAAATGATTATGTATTTGTGGTAATTGATCAGTCTTTGAAGATGGCCATTCTCACAATGTGCAAGAAGAGCATCACATCGACAGATACTGCCAAGATATTCTTTGAATGAGTGTGGGTCCATTTTGGGATACCACAGATCATCATCTCTGATCATGATATCAAGTTCCTCAACACATTTTGGTCGAGTCTCTGGTCACTGTTGGACACCAAGCTCACTAAATCCACTGCCTTCCACCCTCAAATCGATGGCCAAACAGAGATTGTCAATCAGATTATTATTCACATCCCTCGCATGTATAAATCTAAGAAACCATGTACATGGGATGAGATTCTTCCCTATGTTCAACACAGCTACAAAAGGGCTTTCCATAGCTCCACCGGCCATAGCCCCTTTCAGGTGGGGTTGGGATTCCAACCCTTGGGTCCCACTGATGTTGCACTACCTCTTGCAACAACACAGACAAATTCTTCTCATGTTTAGTTTGAGGTTGACAAAGACACCAGATTCATTCAGAGGATTCAACACATCCGCCAAAAAGTCCTTGAGATTTTGCAGAAAGCCAATGCTAAGTACAAGTAGTGCCATGATCAACACCGAGTGCTGCACAAATTTCAGGTGGGAGACAAGGTCTGGCGACATTTGTAGAAATAACGCCTTATAGGGCCCCATCAGAAGCTTTGTCCACTTCACTATGGGACTTACACTATCACCAAGGCTGTGGGTGACAATGCTTTTGAGTTCAACACTCCCTCCTTCCTTGGCTTGCACCTTATAGTGTTCAATGTGGACCTCCTCCGACCATATTTTCCACCATTATTGGACACCTCAAAGATCCCAAAACAATTGACACCAACATAGCTCAACCCTAACTACATGGAACAGGCATCCACTGATCAGATAGTGGACAAACAGATCACGGGAACTCGCTAGCAGATGATCCAGCTTTATTGGGTTGTCAAGGCAGGGAAACTCCTACACCAAGGCAAGTGGGTCACCCGGGGCCAATTTCAACAAAATTTTCCTCACCTGATGGGGGAACTCAACAAAATGGAGACCATTTCTTCCTAAGGGGGGAGGACATGTGATGTCCCGTTCCCAAAAGTTGGCTATCAAGGAGTGAATTAGTAGTCTATTTTTTTCCTATAGACTATAGTGAGGCACAAACAAGGAACAAGAGGAGAAATAGGGGTGATTTAGTGGCTAAACGATGAATTAAGCCAAAAAGCATAGGAAAAGTCACTTAAGCTAAAGTCAACAGAGAAATATAACGAAAATGTGTCGAGGGGGAGACTTAATTAATTAATTAATCACCTTATGAGGAAAAGTGCCTAGCTTAAGTGATGTCAACAGAGAATTGGATCGAGAAGAGTATAAAGGGAGGAATTCGACCTAATTCCTCATTATGTTATGATTTGATGTTGAGATAGTTTCCAGAGGAGGAGGAAATTGACACCCTTGTTGTTTTGTGGATTTCTGGAGGAAACCACCACCATTGATAGATTTCTGTGTTGAGAGACACACCCTAGCCTATCATATATACCATCCAGGTATTTCACCGTGCTATTCAGGAGATCCAGTTTGTAGTGATTGCGCAACTCAGCCAGTGAGGGCGCAAGGGTTAGAGAGGGTTTTGTGTAGCTTCATGAGACTGAGGATTATCTTGAAAATTCCTCCCAACCTAGTTGAGAGCTAGCCAAGGTTCTTCTTTTGAGCAACCAGTCATTAGTTTTTGATGGTGGAATCTCTTAGAGCGTAGTAGACAACCAGATAGTGCACAACTCTTGAGGAGGGGCATTTTGGATTCCACGAGGTAGTCCAGATCAGATCCGAGGAAACCATTCTAACCCATTACAAAGGAGACCAGGATGATCATTTCAAGACACACACTGTCAAATTTTATCAGTGGGATCACCAGGGCACACTCACATAGCCTAAGAGGTGCGCAAACCCCCAAGGGGTGACATCCAGAGCTTCAAAGGTGAGATATTCAGTCCGAAAGTTGCTAGGAGCAGCCTAGGGGCCATGGCACTCAGTTTGGGATAGTTTCCAGTCTGTTCTGTCGAGTATAGCCATCTGGGTGAATTTTCTAGTATCTGCAACAATTGTCATGAGCTTATGGAACTGCATTTTGTCGATCTATCCATGCATGCACTGATCTACCTTCATCTTCTGATCACGAGTATTTCATATTATTTTCTTTGTATTCCAGTGACGATCCATGATATCTAACTGATGAATATTTTATCTGCTTCCAACATATTATTATATTCCTTGCTTTTTCCTCATAATACATATTAGTGAGATGGTGTTGTCCTTTCTTTCACATGCATCATATATACTGCTAAAACAATAAATGAATGAAAAACACATGCAAAAATCACCAAGAATGTTAAAACATTAACTCAAATGCATCCAAAAACCCCCAGAGTATCAGATTTGAGTGATAAAACAATAGTTCAGCAATAGATATCCAGATCAGCTGGATCAGGGATATTTTAGTGGTATCATGGCCTTCTTCCTACTAGCCTGAATAAGTGATTCTCATGACCCCATGATTCCCAGAACAGGTGAATAATATCCAGAGGGTCGAGGACATTGTAGGGACAAGTACATTCAGTGTTGAAGAGGTCATAATATAGATAGGAGGGATAGAAACAGAAGGGATTACACTCTCTTCCACACTCAGTCAGATACAGAGCCAGAGTTAGAGGACATAAAGCATATCCGTTCAGACATGGAGGAAAATATAGAGAGGACTATGGGTGATAGGCATGAGACACCCGAGGGCAGGGGGAAACACCCCAAGACAAATGTTGACAGTACACAGGCCATGTTGAATGACCTAGCTAGAGGACAGAGGGACATGATGAACTCCATACAATAGATGGCTATCAGTACACAAATGATCCACCATAGCATGAGAACTATAGGTGCCAATGCCTAGGAGGAGCGAGTGGTTCAGGAGGACACCAAGGAGGTGGGGCCAATCCGAGCCTACACATCGTCTAGGAGGATTCAACAACCTTTATACCCATAGTTTCAGGGAGGGAAACCATTGGGACAACTAGGGCAGACATGAGGATAGTCGTGTCAGGGACAAGTAGTGCCACATGATCTGTTTGGGGAGTACATGAGAGACTACTTGGAACTAGGACTAGAGTTCCATGTAGACATGAGTTTGATGGAATACTATTCGATCAGATATCGAAACAGACCTCGGGAGGCACATAGAGGCAATGGGAAAACTCACAACATGGATTTCATCAAGAAAGTGGGAAAGATGAACATTCCTACTTTCGACGGATCATCACAATGCTCAGCTCACGAATGGGTCTTGAAGCTTGACACATATTTCAAGCTTAACCCAATGACAAAGTCATAAGATATTAGCTTCACCACCTTGCACTTGGAGGGGGAGGCCCACGAGTGGTGATACCATGGGCCAGTGACCTTGGCTCACAACCACATTACTTCATATTTGGATTTCACTGAGAGGTTGATGGAGAGGTTTGACAGGAGATATCTAGAGCTTCACTTCAGGGACCTTACACATTTGAGACAAACTGGATCAATTGAGGCTTTAATCATAGAGTTCCAGCGGAAGGCAGTGGCCGTATCAGATATATCAGAGCACAAACTGGTGATGCTCTTCACCAAGGAATTGACAGAGCCATTTAGGGGTTGGGTTGATGATTTCAAGCCTCACACCTTACAGTAGGCCATTTTACGCATGAGAGACATGGGGGACTCAATGTTGAAACCCAAAACCTTCACCAAACACTAAAAAATCCTAAAAGGGAATGGAAGGTTAAGCCCAAGTTGGAAAATGACACGAGACATGAGTTGATGAGGAAAAAGATTTGCTTCTCTTGCAGAGACCCTTGGGTCCCAAGGAATAAATGCATGGGAAATGGATAGATCCACTACATTGAGGTGAAATTAGGCACTGAGGAGGAGGATGAGGATATCAGGGCACATGAAGATAGTGATTCAAAGGAGGAGACCACACATGAGCTAGAGAAACAAATGAAGAAATCTCAGATACCGACAGGGGAACAACTCCAGGAGGAGACAAAAACTCGTAGAGAGGTGAAAGGGGGAACCATAGAAACCCTTTCTGGAGTACCCATGTACAACACTCTCAGGCTCAAGGGCCTTGTACATGGGCAGTGCATGATCACTTTAGTTGATGGTGGGGCCACCCACAATTTCATAGATGTGTCCTTAGTATCCAAGAGGGGGTTACACACTGAGGATTTTGAGGGATTCCACGTGGAAGTGGCAGATGGATACACGATGACATGTTTGGACATGAAACCAGACCTAGAGGTCAAACTAGGCAACTACACCTTGACAGATACTTTCTATGTAGTTGACCTATCGGATAATGATGCAGTGTTGGGGTTACAATGGTTATATTCATTAGGGGAGATTGGGTTCAACTATCAGACATTGACCATGAGCTTCAAAGACGCTAGTGGATCGANTCCGGACAGGGGAGATTGGGTTCAACTATCAGACATTGACCATGAGCTTCAAAGACGCTAGTGGATCGAGAGTGGTACTGAGATGCATGTCTATAGGAGAACCACGAACAGTATCATAAAAAAGGAGGGATCAGATCTTCCGTCATGATGATGTAGCCTATTCTGTAGAGTGTTTGATCACTACATGGAAGGATTAAGAGGGAAGAGAGAATTACTATCCACAGATCATGGAGCTTCTGAGTCAGTATGAGCTAGTGTTTGGGCCGATACCACTAGGGAGACCACTAGACAGGGGATTTCAGCATATGATCGAGTTGGAGGCAGGGGCTACACTGGTGATCACTGTGCCCTACAGGCACCCCAAGAGATTCAAGAATGGGATTGAGAAAATAATTAAATAATTCCTTGCGATGGGGCACATCAGGCCCAACACGAGTCCTTTTTCATCTTCCGCCATTCTGGTACTGAAGAAGGATGGCATATTGAGGATGTGCATTGATTACAAAGCTCTCAACAAGAAATTGATCAAGAATAGATACACCATTCCGTGCATATATGAGTTGATGGACGAGTTACATGGGGAATTTTTCTTCATCAAGATTGATATGTGGTCAAGATATCATCAGATCAACATCAGGGAGCAGGATATAGAGAAGACAACATTCATATGCCATTTTCGACATTTTAAGTTCTTGGTCATGCCGTTTGGTTTGACCAACACACCTGCCACTTTTCAGTCTTGCATGAACCACATCTTCAGAGGGAAGTTTAGGAAATACCTTTTGGTATTCTTCGATGATATATTGATTTACAACATGACATGGGATGAGCATCTGGCACATTTGGAGGAGGTCTTGGGCATTATGCAGGCACAATCATTATATTCCAAGGAGTCAAAATGTGAGTTTGGGATGAGATAACTACTGTACTTGGGGCATATCATCAGTGAGAAGGGAGTATAGATTCATCACGAGAAGATCAGGGCCATTTTAGATTGGCCAACACCCAAGAGACTCACAGAGTTGAAGGGTTTATTTGGGTTATGGAGTTACTACATGTGGTTCTTCAAGGGATTTTCACAATTGGGAGTACCACTCACAGATTTGAACAAGAAGGGTTCCTTTCATTGAATAGAGGAGTCACAATAGACACTTGAGAAAGTGAAGGAGTGTTGGCCCTTGACCAAGTTTTGGGAAATTCTTGGTCATGTTGACCTATTTTGGACTTCGACAGCCTATCGAAGGAGGAGCGCAAGACAAAGCAGAGATCACGGGATCTCGACCCCTTTTTGGGTTTTTGGGATTATGCAATGGGATTGGGATGTTGGCCCATGGGTTTACCCATGCTTAGGCCTATTTTGTAATGTATAAATAGATGTCTAGGCAATGTAAGGGAGGGCATCTATGTAATATTAGGTCGCTAG
>JASDQU010945207.1:5432-28529 GCA_032191745.1 Picea mariana
CAACAAAGATGCAAGATATTCTATCTCTACTTATCATGGTTAGGGTTCAGATACAAATGTGAATGCATTAATCAAATAAGCACAAAAACACAATATTTGGGACAAAAACATGATTCTTTTATTCAGATGTAAATATTACAAATAGTTACAACCTTATCATCGGAAAACACTCTGCGAACCTGATCCAGGCTCCTCTTAATGCTGCTCCAAGTGCATCATTCCCTTAATACCTCTCACAATCAACTGGTCTTCTTAGGAAGTGGGGAAGGGATTGTATATGGAGAGGGATGGAGGGCGAATGCTGAGGCCAAAGCTCAAAAAGGGATGCAAATCCTGGGCTAAAAAAGGGAAGGGATTTTGGCAGAGTTTCTCTGTTCTAATGCTTAATGTTGGAATGGGACCCCAAGACCTCCTTTTATATGAAAAAGGGATAGTTATTCAGTTTGGGGATGGTCTACAGTGGGTGAATTGGATGGGAAACCCCTAATAGCCTGTAAACTCCGTCGAATTCCTTGAAACTTTTTTATTTTTTGCAACTTTTGGAGGTAAACGCAGGCTGTTTAGTATGCAGCTAGCATATGTACGTGGGATGTCTAGTATGTAGCTAGTGTATGTATGTGGGAAGTAGTGCAGTAGGGCATGTGCATGCTCCAAAAAATGTTTTTTTAAAGGGATATCCTCAACAATAATTTTGCAAATGGTGCAAGTAGAAAGGTCAATGTCATGTATGCATAGGTAGGGAATTTTAGGGCTATAACATTGAGCATATCATATATTACATGATTAAGAAATATTCACTTGCAAGCACTATCATAAATCTAACCACCAGATATGCATGGAATATGCAAGGGTGATTGATATGGAAGAGCATAACATCCTCCTAACTTCAATAGGGATGATGGCTTAATCTTGAGTGATTCATGTAAACCTCTCATTCAACATAAATTAATTAACTAAATATATAAATTAAAATATTAATACATTGTATTAAAACATTTGTAATGCAATGTATTCATTAATTAATACAATAAAAAAGTATTAGTACGTTAATAAAGTAATACATGATTAAAGTATTAATACATTAACAATAGGTTATTGCATTTATCCTGTAAAATATTAATTTATTTATTAATACATTAATAAAGTAATAATACATAAATACATTAAAATATTAATACATTAATACATTAATACGGGGAGGCAGGTGCGGAAGGGGTGCTCTTTGACCCTAGAGGAAAATGAGTATTGGAGTATTATTATAATCTAGGGATCACCACCAATAACAAAGTAGAATCATTTGCTCTTTTCATTGGTGTACAATTAGCAAACCACATATAAATCGATGCCCTAAATAAATTTGGAGACTCCAAGAACACAATTCACTATTTTATTAAGGCCTCCTTCGTGAGAGATATAGGCCTGAAAAATCTAGCGGATTGCATTATATTTTCTTTGTAAAGTTTTAAGGCTCAATTCTACCAAGCCATTGGGTTAGCCCCTGGTCATATGGGGGTGAATGGAGTGGTGCATGTGATTTACCCCCCGTATCCATGCTTGCATCTAGATGTTTCTTTGTCCCATGGCACGTGGCAGGTTCCTCCATCGGTGTGGAAGGGGAATGCACATTATATCCTCGAGTCGTATTAGTAATGAGTCTGAGTGTAATCAATACCATTAATGGGTTATATCCAATAGTTTATGGCTAGATATTTAAATGGAGTATGTCTGTATGGTGTGGGCTCAAATTAGTTCCCAATTCGATGGCTTTGAAGCAGGGGAGGCATATGGTGATCATGGAGGAAGGTGGAAAGGACGAAAAAGTAATTCTCTTCATCCTAATTCTGGAAGCCATCACCTGCAATATCCTGGTGATGCATGGCCATCTTGTGGGCGATAATCATGTTATTGATATGAGGCGTGTTGAAATGATGGTTTGTTTGAGTTATATAGGATCAAGGTTTTTTATGAAATTGTGAAAGCTTGGTTGGCCAATTTTTCTTGGAAATTCCTAGGTTGCTCGATGCTCGGCCAGGTCAGGCCATTAGATAGCCTTTAGGTGTCTTTTGAGAGACTGGGTTATGATTTCGTAATTGATGGTTTCAATCTTGTAGATAATTCTGGTGGAGTGGAGAAAGATACTAGTAGGAGCTCTGCAAAAAGTCATGCTTGGCCGATTGAGGTGTTGATGCATACCATATCCAACATTCAATTCAATCCTCAATGAATTATGTTTGACAAAGGAAATACAATGTATAACAAGGATTTTTTTGAAAACTTAGACAAGAAAAGGGAGGCCAATGATATAGAGGAAAGGAAAAGGTTAATTATAATGGTCAATTCGCTTAGTTATACAACATCATTCACCCTTGATACTCTCATTGTGTTCTTATTGGCTAACTTCAAGATGAAGTGGACTTCTTGTGTAGTCAGTTAGTCTCTCTCTAAATACAGATAGCTCAGAGGAATGAGGAACCTGGTAATTCAATTTTGGTAGATGGACATGTAGGAGGGGAAGAAACTAACGTGGGGAATTTGTCAGACCTAAATGCACCTGTGGAAGTCATTGAGGACAAAGATCAACAAGATAATGACTCTGTTCCGGAACAAGTCAATAATGATTAAATCATATGTTGTTTAATAGTTTGTATAAATGGCATATACTACCGAATCTATATTGATAAGCTTAAAAGTAGTATTAGTATTTGGACAAGTAATAGTTGGAGGATAATCATTTGGTTAATAGAATCTCTTCTAGAGCTAGATTTGTGGTGTTTTGAACTCTTTTTTATATTATGTGGTCTAGACCACACCTTTTTCTATTAATAAAAATCCACCAGATTCTGTGAAAAAAAAATACATTAATAAAGTATTAATACATAAATAAAGTAATAATATATAAGTAAAGTAAAAATACATTAATAATCAAACCAACAGATGACCATTAATGTAATTAATGTATTAATGTATAAATGGATGACCATATTGATCATGACTATAGTTGACTGTGATTGAATGTGGTTGACCAATAGTATGATTGGCCATGGTTGATTATGGTTGACCATGTGCATGACCATAGTTAACCCCAATTGACCATCAATATGGTTCACCATGTCCATGACTATGGTTGACCAAAAATAACCATGATCATCACTATGCTTGACCATGGATGGAGTGTTAATATACTCAAGTATTAATGTATTAATTAATTGAAAGTTAATTAGTATATTAATTACTTAATACATTAATCAAGTATTAAAACACTAATAATATATAAATTAAAATATTAATTAGGTATTAATACATTAAATGATCTATAAATTGAAATATTAATACATTACATTAAAACATAAATAATGTAATATATTAATTAATTATTACAATAATAAATTATTAATACATTATTACATTAATCCTTTAAAGTACTAGTTAATTTATTAATACATTAATAAAGTAATTATACAGTATTACATTAAAGTATTAATATATTAATACATTATTGATTAATACATTAATAAAGTATCAATACAAAATTTTTAAAGTAATAATACATTAATAATACAACCCAGGGATGACTATTAATGTAATAATGTATTAATGTATAAATGGATGACCACATTGAACATAACCATATTTGAGTGTGATTGACTATGGTTGACAAAGAATATGGTTGACAAAGAATATGGTTGACAATGAATATGGTTGACTATGGTTGAAAAACGATATGATATGTCATGGTTGACCATGGTTGATTATGGTTAACTATGGTTGACCATGAACATGACCATGTGTTGTTTATTACTCTCTTCCTACTCTTGGGCTGACCCAGGTTCATATCTGAACAGGATTCCAACAAAACCCTCTAAAACTATCGGCCCTCTTGGTAAACCAAAAGGCAATGAAGCACACAAATGTACTACGCAGTCTCACCCGAAATAGTTCTATGGGTGACTGCAATGCTTAGATGCTTGCAGTCTAGGACAGAGTGGGGATATGGGATTTATTTTTCTCCTATTAGGAATTGATCTTATTGTTCTCTCTAGTATTCTTAAGATTCATTCATCTATGAATTTTGTGCATGCACTCTAACTGATATAACAGATAACAGATCTAGCAGAACTATTCATTCATCCATTCATCATCTAACTACTAACATAAGGTAAATATGCAATAAACACAACTCATAACACAGGTTTTACCATGGTTCACCCCCTCCTAGGCTACGCCCACCAAGATCTGGCTTCTTAGGCTCTTTTATTTAGATTTCTGCAATATATGGCGTCGTGTGCACTACATTTCCGACTATACAATCACAAAACAGGTTCCACAACCTCTGTGAGGTGTACTAGATCGCACCAGGATCCTCAGGCTATGATCTAACCCTCAAGATCTAGTTACTTGACTCTCCTATAACTCAACAACTTACAAAAATGTATCAGACCTTATAGTTGTTCTCCTAACCGAACATATCAAAACTCGGGGACCTCCACCTAGACCTCCTAGGTACTTATTTATATTAATTTATGGCTTATCATTCATTCCGATCTCTTACAAAAACCCTACCCCTAATGTGGTTAGGTTTTCTTGCATGCGCGTCTTGCATGATTTCCTCCTTTGCATGCAGCTTTCCCTCGTGCGTGCTATTTTTGTTCTCCAAAATTAGACCTTCCCTTACCAAAATTGGGTCTTTCCTTAAAATAGACCTGCTCCCAACATGCCCCCAACGCTGACATGTGGCTTGTCCCGAGCCACCTAAGTATTATGTGCTCCCTCAACATCCTTTTATAGGCTGTGGAACTTGTCTGCAAGTTCTCTTCCTCTTTCCTGGATTTGCGCGGCTTTTTCTGTGAGCGCCTCTAGTGATTGCACTATGATATCCTCCTGGATCATTGTTGCACACTCTTCCTGTGCTTGCGCGATCATCTACGCTGCTTTCTCCTGGAGGGGTTCTAATTCTACTAGTTTCCCTTGTTTTTTCATCTGCACGACTTTTAAATCTGCATGCGACTTCTTCAAGTCTTGATTACCTTTCAGGCGCTCTATGATGATGATTGTTTTCTATCTATTCTTGAGCTCTTGTATGGATGAGATGATCCTTTTCTCTTCTTGGTCTCACTATTGGACCTGCTCATCCTCTTCTAGTGTTGTCCAGAGTTGCACAGCTTTGTCAAACCACTCTGCTTTTGCGCTTAGTTGCCTCTCTAATTCTGCTAATTGGAGTGCAGCTTCTTGTTTCCTCTACTCTCTGACCTCGAGAGGAGTTGTAGGAGTCATATTTTCCTTTAATTCCTCAATCTCTTGCTTATAGTGTTCAATGGTTTGGGGAATAAGGTTGAGTTTCTCCTTTGCGCATGTGTTCTCTGCTTGCGCAATGCCGGGGATGTGATTGTACACTATTGTCACACCTTGTTCTATTCTATTTTCACGCTCCTTTTCCTGCTTGGTTTTTAGCTTGACCTGCTCGACCACCAATTCCAAGGCATCCTTGCCATTTTTCATCTCATGTAGTTATGTTGCATCTGTTCTTGTGCATGATTGTACCTCCTCTGCGACACTAACTTGGAGTATGTATAGTGCCTTGGTAGGTATTCTTGCTAATACCACTTCTACCTGTGCCAAATCCTTCAATGATGTTTGGGTTACGGCTTCATCCATATGCAACATGTTAGTTTTCATTCTAAAATTCAGACTCGCCTGGGTGATAGTTTGAATTGTGTCCTTCTTACTCAGTACAGTCCTTGTCTCTACTGCTGCTACTTCAAGGAAAGATTATGTTCCCCTTTTAGGACTCTGCGCTGACTTGATCTACTCAAGGACCTACTTTATCCTTGCCATCTCGTCTTGTATTCTACCTCTTTGGTGTTTGGATTCTTCAAATTCTTCCGCTATGCAATCCTGCACTCTCTCTTCCATGAGGTCTGCGTCATCCTCGATGATAGTGTATTCTGGCAGTTTCTTATGTTCCTTTGCCTTCTTGTGTGCCCCCCTATATGTATTATTGGCCTCTTAGGTGGTCCTGTCTCTTGTGGGGTGGTTGTCAAGGGGGGTTCTTGCGGCATAGTGCCCCCCCCTCCTTGTTATTCTTATCTTGGGTCAGTTTCCTTTTGTGTTGCTTACGCATATTTCTTCAGCCCACTCCCCTTCTTCTGCTGCGCCAGATTTTGGCTAGGTTTCCCCAACTTCATTGGATTTTTGGGTGCAGCGGTGTCACCTGCAGGTGTCTTGGTTAACCTTGCATCTACCTCTGTACCCTTAGGCACTTCTTGATTCAGGATTGGAATCCTCTAGTCATCTTGCCAATCCCTCATCACCATTTCTACGTTCTCTTCAGTGATGCAGTATCTTAACTATAGCCATTCCTTCCCTAGATCCCTGTGTGCTTGGATCCACATATTATACCTTGTAGCTCTGAAGTTGGCTATCTTCTTGTATTGTTTGACCATGCTTGGAGTGATTCTCCAAGTATTCATAACACTCTCATGTATCTCACTGAAGTACTGTGCAAAGGTACATGTGTTTCCACTTCTATGATTGGGGTCCGAAGTGCTCCCCAATAATGTGTACCATGCTACATGGAAATGACCTATTCAGTCACAAAATCGAGTGTACAGGGTCTCCCTCCACCCAATCAATGCGATCAAAATGAGTAACCACAAATAGTGGAACTTTGTTCCCAATTCTTGCACATCTTTGTAGTCATCAAGGAACAAGTTCAATAAATACGTGGCCCAATTGAGAGTAGTGTCATTGGCGCACTGTGTTGTAGCTGCGACAACCCCAATAGGGACTTCCTCCATGCAACATTTTCTGAGCATATTACAGGCCATGAGTTTGGTGGATATTCTCATTGTTGTGTCACTGATCCTCTTAATTATGATCCCACGTGATCCCCTGTCTATGCCGTAAGTTTTATTCATCTCCTTGGCCATAGATTTCTCCTTTGTTTTACCATCAAGGTAATGCATGGGACTCTCTCCCATATATGGCAGACCTGTGATGATTTCAATTAGTTCCACGTCTATTCAGAAGGGCTCCTCCAACCAAAAGAATCCTCCATGGAGGACTTCCATCAACTACTTGACGCAGTTGTTTACCTCTTTGCCCCTCCCAAAATGGGGAATTTCTAGCAAGCTCAGAATTCCTGTGTTAGACAGGTTGACTTCCCATGGTTTTGGTTGTAGAATTGCATCACCAAAGGGGAATGTGCCTATACTGTCAAGGTATACTTTTTGTGCAAACTCTAGGAATTTGCCCACATCGGCCACATCGTGGTTTGAATATTTCAACTTCTCCACGCACCCCAAAAGTGTTGGCATGGTTTTCACTCTCTCCAATATTTGTGATAGTACGATGGTTGCATCAAGATATTTATGCGGGGACCGTGCCATGGGATGTTTTCCCTTTCTTTTTGGTAGCTCATTTGAGGTCCCAGCCTCCATTTGTCTCTCTTAGGATTCAAGGTCTGGCTGGTCGATAACGTATTCCACCTGGCCCTCCTGCTGCTGTGCAGACCCTGCTCTGGGTTGTGGTCTTAGCATGGAAACCTTTGTTTTCACTGTGGTGGCCCCATTTTCTCTGTGGGCTCCTTCGGCCCTTCCAGGTCTCTGTGGGTTCCCTACGTCTTCGACCTATCGAACCTACACACTGTCGTGTGAGTCAACTTCCATGTCTGCCATGGTTGGTTCATGGGATTCTTCCATCACTTATGTGGGGCATGTTGGTTCTACGTGTGGTGAGGGAATTGCATCAACATCGATGTATTCCCCCCTTTGTGTAGTTTCTGGCTCGGCCTCTCGTTGTAGGGCCTCTGGTAAGGTGCCCTAACATTGATTCAAGTTTTTCTCGTTGTTTGAATCGATGCTCCAATATTTGGTGGTGCCATCATGGGAACTGGATGATTTCACCAGATGGTTGTCGACTGGTTTGCACTGTGCACTCGTCAAGTCGACTCTGATCTTTGTGCTCTTATAACATTGCAGTTTGTAAATTCACAATAAGTTGTAAATTGCCACATTTTTCCTTTATAGTGTGTGACATCAATGTTGTGAAGCTTCTCGGAGAAGTTTCCCTAGCTATAATGAGTACATCTCATTTCATAAATTCCCCCAGCTAGCACCTTTTTCCCTAACCTTCGTTTCCACTTTTTTAGACCATTGGTACCTTTTTCTGCGGTACTGAACTTTTTGAGTGCACCGCGTATTTTTTCTATAACTTTTCCTTATTTCACAGTGTGTCACCCATATGCTGCATGTAGACATTTTTCTTTTCGTCACGCTGAGTCCACTTCCTATGCGCACTGTATTTCCCAGTATTTTTGTATTTTCTGTCTTTTCTATTTTTGTATTTCTTTTAACCTATTTTTCTCCTTTTTATTTATTTTTCTCATTTTTCTATCTTAACTTCTACTATAGTACACTATTTACATGATTTATTACTGCGCTGTAACTTTTAAGTCCTAGGAGGTTGATTTTCCCTGTACAGTTTCAGTTGACTCCCATTGATCATTCATTCCAGTTCTGTGTCTCCCAAGTATTTTAACTATACAGATCCTCCATTTGAGACAGTATTCACTTCATATGGTCCCAACCAATGCATTATGAATTTACCCAGATGCTAAAAACATTTACTGTCATAGAGAAAAACTAGGTCTCCTTCCTTGAAACTCTTCCTCTTGATATGTCTATCATGCCAAGCTTTGTGTCTTGGTTTCTGTACTTCTTGATGAAATCTTGCTAGAATCCTATCCTCTTCCATCTCCATTAGTTGATTTAACATTTCCTTTATTGCACCTCTTTCTGTCATGTTGGTGATTGCTGCTACGCATAGACTGGGTACCAGGAATTCTAGTGGCACCACTGCTTCTTTCCCATACACCAACCTGAATGGTGTCTATCATGTTAACTTCTTAGATGTAGTCCTGTACACCCATAGTACTTATGGTATTTTCAAATCCCAATCATCCATGTTGACATTGCATATCTTTGTCAGAGCATTCTCCAGGATCTTATTGAAAGCTTCTAATGTTCCATTTTCTTGAGGATGGTATGGTGCACTCTTCTAATGATAGACTTCAAACTCCTTAGTCATATCCCTGATAGTGTTTTTGATGAAGTGAGTACCTTGGTCACTCAACAAGATTCTTGGACATCCAAATATGGTGATCACTTTCTCAAACATGAAGTGTGTTGTTGTCTATGCGTTGCAATCTTTGACTTGTGTTGCTTCTGCCCAAGTTCTTAAATACTCTATCACATTAATGACATATCTTTCTCCTGACCTTTTGTTGGTGGATTAATTGGTCCCAAAAAGTCTATTTCCCATTTTTCAAATACATGTAGAGTTACTTGTGGTCTTGGGGGCATCTCATCCCTTCTATTAGGTTTACGAACCCTCTGACAGACATCACATCTCTGGCAATATTCCTTAGCATCTCTATGAATTTTTAGCCACCATAGTCCTACGTGCAATACCTTATGTGCGATATATTTTCCTGCATAATGTCCTCCATCTATTCCCTCATGATCTTCTTCCAAAATTCTATGCCTTTCATGTTCTAGTACACACATTCTCAAAATGTTGTCTGCACCCATTTTATATAAGTGTCCTACAATTAGTTGATAGTCTTCATCTTTGACTACTAGGTTCTTCTTCTGCGTAGTGCTAAATTATTGTGGTGCGATCCCTGTGCTCAAATATTCATTGATATCAACAAAATATTCATCAGCTATTTGTATTGAAAACAATTGCACATCAGGGAAGTTGTCTTCCAAGTTGGTAGGTTCCTCTCCATTAGTGACCCTTGACAAATGATCAGGTCCTGCATTCAACTTCCCTGGTTTGACTATCACTTCAAAATCGAATTCCTGGAATAACAGTAGCCATCTATAGATCCTCCCTTGTTGACTAGGTATTTGAGGGTTGAATGATCTGTGAACATCTTAAATTGTTTGCCCAGTAAGTAATGTATGAACTTATGAAGTGCATAGCAAGGCCTTCTCTTTCTATAGTGTTTTAGTTCTACTCTGATTTTGACAATTTTTTGCTTGCAAATGCTATACGATGGTCCAAATCCCCTGCTCCTGGTTGCACCAAAATTGCTCCAAGTGTTATAGTTGATGCATCTACATGTACATGAAAATTATTTTCCCAATCTGGGAATAATAGTATAGGTGTTGTGACCATATTCTCTTTTAGGGTATCCAAAACTTGTTGACAATCCTCATTCCACTTAAATTTAGTATCCTTGTTTAACAAATTTTCCATTGGCCTAGTAATTTGCGCATACCCTTTTATAAATTTTCTGTAGTAGCCTGTATGTCCCATTTTTTCTCTCAACCGGCGCACTGATTTTGGTGGTGGTAAATTGACAATGGCTACAATCTTGGTAGGATATACTAGAAATCCTTGTTTTCACACTACATGGCCCAATAATATTCCAAATGGTGTCCCAAAAATGTACTTCTTGATATTCAATGATATCTGATGTTGCCTGCATCTTTCCAACATTATCTTTAACACTTCTACATGGTCCTTTAATAGACTATACACAGTCCAATCATCCAGATACACTTCTAAAAACTAATGCATGAACTCCTTAAAAGAAGCTATTACTACCCTTGAAAATATGGTTGGTGCATTCTTCAGCCCAAAAGGCATGATTGTGTATTGGTAGGATCCCCATTCAGTGGAAAAAGTAGTCTTGTACATGTCTTCTGGGGCTATCCTGATCTGATGGTAACCTGAGAATCCATATGTAAAGGAATATTCTTACTGGCCTCCCACATTCTCTAGGACTTCATATGTAAAAGGTGTAGGGAAAGGTTCATGTAGGCAAGTATCATTTAGTTTCCTCAGATCTATGCAAATCCTTATCCTCCCTTGTTTCTTCTCTTGAACTACCATAGGGCTTATCCATTCAGATTCCTCCACTAGTTCTATGATACCAACTTCCAACATTATGACAATTTCTACTTTCACATGCTGGCCATTTTTGGATTCTCAATCATCCCAATGTTGACTTTCTTTACCTTGATAGGTGCAGAAAATACTTATGATTCCAAAAATGGACCTTCCACCTCTCTTTCTCCATCAATTTCTATAATATGAATACTGCGTGGGTCATCTTCATCTAGTGCTTCTTCTTCCACATGATAACATGACAATAGTTCTTTGATTGTCTGTCTATTTTATCATTGATACTCTGTCATGAGTTCAACCTCTAGTTCATCAATAAATATCACACCTCTTATCTGCTTCAATGTTGAATCCATGTTCGTATTCTCATGTTCAATTAAAAGGTTACTATAAAATTTTGTTGTAATGTTGTCCATTCTGCAGTGCCTTTGCACAATTACTGGTCTACATACCAGTTTTATGGAATTCCTTCTAATGTGTGGATGAAGTGATGAGGCCACTCCTCTGGTGGTGTCATCCTCCATTGTATCTTGCATTTCTCCAAATGTTCTAATGGTGTTCCATGCCCATCATATCTCTGCATCTTATTGCTGCTTTGTTATGCGCTGAATCTAATGTGCAGTAGTCTCTTACATTGGTACCGATATTTAATTGTTTCTTTGTGCGCACCCCACCATATTGCAGGTGTTTCCTTGAGTGCAATGTTCAGGGATAAGAGCCTCTGATTCTCTAACACTTCATCTTCGTATCTTGTTAGGAATTCTTCTAAGTTATTTATTCCATGAAAACTGGGAGGTTATCTTATCTCTATACATGTTGGCCCTTGACTAAGTTTTGGGAAACTTTGGTCATTTTTGGCCCACTTTTGGACTTCGACACGATGGTCGAAGAAGGAGCACCCAGGCAAAGATGAGATCACAGATCTCACCAATTTTTGAGGGTTATGTGGACCCAATAAAGGGTCCTCTAGGGTTTTGTAATGATTTTATGGGATGTCGTCCCATGGGGATTTCCCATGTTTAGGCATTATTGCAAGGGTTTATAAAGTATAAATAAAGGGGAATGTATTGTAGAAGTATAGAGGAAAGTGAAGGTAGTTCTGTGTGAACAGATTTTCTTTGTGCAAAGGAATGTATGTGCATTGAGGCTTTGTGCTTGGCTATGATTTTGTAGAAGGTGCAAATGCTGTGATAGAGGGTTTGGCTCTGTGCATTTGACCTAGTTTTGGAAGGAGGATCTAGTGCTTACTGCACATATCTTCTGTCTAGTGTAGAGATTGACTCTGTGGATTAGTGCATAGGAGTGATTGAATGTAAGATCTTGGCGAATAATAAAGAGGCGAAGCAGTTTGTGGACGTAGCCCCACCCTGGGGTGAACCACGTATATTTGGTGTCTCATGGTTTCCTTTGTGTTGTGTTATTTCTATTATGAATCTTCTTAGTGATTTGATTATGATGTATAATAGATAGATATTTTGTTACTTAAGTGATTTACTTGTGTTAAGGGTAAATGAATGCTAGATCTAACTTATAATTCTAAGTGCTAAATGCTCAAGGTATATAATCATTCATTGCTACTGCACCAATCTATCTTTGATTATGCTCTGCGATGTTAAGAAACTAATGCATGTCACTTCCTAAGTGTTAATAGAATATTCTGCAAAGTTCTTTTATCACAGATCTATATCCCATCCTGGTTACATACACCTGCGTCCTATAACCCCCCCTGCTTCTACCTTAGATGAGACTTCACCTACTTCACAGGTGTTGCTGAAAGGGCCGATAGTCGAGGTTTTGTTGGTGCATTGTTAAGCGTTGAACCCTAGGTCTGCCCCTGTGCCAACAACTGGTTCTGTTGTCGGGACCTAAAACTGTGATTCCTGGGAATTGAAGTAAAGAAAAAGAGAAGCTCTGTGTGTAGGTATGCTGCTGAAGTGCACAGTACTCTACTTGACTTGTGAAGCTTTGTGCCAAGAAAGTAAGTTGTTCTGAAGAAAAGAGGTAAGCTTTGTACTTTGGTAAGAGAAAGATAAGTGAATTTTTTTTGAAAGCATGAATTTAAGTATGTTTAATAGATTTTGTCCTAGTCTGGATACTAGGGTGCGGTTGAAAGAAAGAGTTGGTTTGAGTAAATTTAATGGAAATGAAGAAAGATATGTTATTCCTATGCATAGAGAGAGCTTTTGGACTAATAAGTGGATGCAGGAACCTATTAATGTTTTTTGCAGATTGCAGGTCTAGCACTATGATCCTAGGGGAAGTGCACAGTACAAAAAAGATTGGGGAACATTTAAGAGAAAAAGAGGATTGACTTTGTGTTATAATTGAAGAAGGTTGGGACATCTTGCCAAGCAATGCCCTGAGGTAGGCCCTATTTGTATTTGTTGTAAGGTTGTTAGTCATGACGTTGAAGATTGTCCAAGGATTATTTCTAAATTTTAAGGTATGAAAATAAGGCAAGAAAAAAATGAAAAAGGTCAAGAGACTAAGGGCATGTTAGAAATTCATAAAGAGAAAGGGTCAGAGGAAATCCAGACTATGTTATTACAGTTGAAAGAAATGATGAATGTTCATAAAGATGTCAATTTACTAGAAATCCTGAAAGCAAAACAACGCATAAGTACAAGAATAGAAGACTTTGACATAGAGTGTGTCTTGGATGAAGAAACATAAGTGAATATTATAAGAGAAGAAACTTGGGAAGTTTTGGGAAAGCCTACTATGGTACCTTCTTTGGGAAGAATAGGCTTTTTTAAAGGTAAGATGATAACTTTATGTGGAAGAATAACTATTGTACCTATTATTGCTCATGGAACATCGACTGAAGAAGAATTTGAAGTCATTAGGTTTGTTGGGGACAACACCCCTTTCCCACTATTGTCAGGTAAGACTTGGATTGAGAAGGATCAGATTAGAAGGAAAGAAGAGGAAGAAGCTACAAAAAATAAAAAGCAATAATTAAGGGATTTCATAGCTAGGAAAATAGACTGACTAATAGAAGAACAAGAGGATAAGTCGAAGAAACAGAGCAAAGTAACAACATAGGAGGGACATAAAGCAAGAGAGTTATCTATCAAGGTTGAAAGAATGTAAGAAGGATTGAAGAACCTATCTAGCCAAGAAAGAGTATTCCCACTCAGGAAATGTTAAGAAAAGGGATATTAACTTTAGAATCTTTGAAGGTACCTCAACCATGCGAAGCCACTACGCTAAGGGAAGATAAGAATAAAAATGGAAAGAGGATTCCGTAAATAGTTAAGGAGACCCATATAACAGGAAAGAAGGCAAGGAAGATCAATAAAAAGAAGGCTAAGTTGGAAAAGCTACAAGAAGTTATAGAAACTAGATGGAAGACTTCACAAACTGGAACCTCATAGGAGGCAGGTTCATAGGATTTGAACCTCGCTGGAACAAAAAGTCCACACAGAGTTGGAATTCAACCTGGAAAAGTTATATGACCATTGGAGGCACCCCAACCATTAGAATGATGCTCCAGAACGGTTAGAAAATACATGTATGGGATTATGGGCTGCTTTTGGACGTTGAGACCACACCATAATGGATAGATTTACATTGATGGAAGAATTTCTTGGCCATTGGAAGATCCATCACGATACCCCACTTATTTAACTCGCTGGTCGTTATGCTGGGACCAATTTTTGTTACCCATGATTGACTGAGCTAAGAAGATAATTTTCCAAGTGTCGAGCTATGCTATTTGAAACTAGACCCTGCCTATCCATTTTTCTACCCTGCCTGCCCGTTTGTCTACCCTGCATGTCTGTTAAAAGCTATAATGTCGGGAAAACCTAGCGAGTTGGAGAAGTCTGTTGAGAAATTTCTTAAGAAGATAATGGCTGATAGAACGATATCTGAAGGTATCCAAGAATCATCGACTAGGGGACTATAGGCTTCCCCTTTGACCGGACGTCGTTCCACCTGTATCAACCCCAAAATTGAACAACAAATTAAGAACCACGGTGATTTGGCTAACGCAAAGCAGATCCTGTCAATCCTACCTAAATATATTCCACCTCTAGCTAGCACTATTGACCACGACAGTATCCCTCAGGATTTTGATTACTCCATGTTCACTAGGTACATTCCGAAAGGAATTCGCATAGTTAGGAGTCAGTTAGGATATATCCCTTTATTGAAGCACAACGACTTTAACTTAGGAGACCAAAAGAACTATGCCATGTTGGCTCCTCACCACTATTTAACGAAGACAACCAGAAAGAAACCTCGCCTTGTCTCGTAGCCATGGATTAAAGGGTTGGTACAGTCAACCATGTTGAATGTGATGAATATCCCGCATTTTGGCCGCCACCAGGAGGTAAGCTCTTGCGTTAAACTTCTTCTGTCGTGCTATCATGGAGGATATCTATGGTTCAATAGAAGTATTACGGTGGATCCGGTGTTGATCCACCGAATCAAAGGTTTAAGTGTGAAGGGTCTTGACCAACAACAATTTTATCTAGGGAAGGCCTTAGACTGTTCGTTAGCACAACGCATCAAAGAAGCTTACGGAGAGGTAGAAAAAGGAAATCAAGGTTACAAGGTAGCCTCTATACAGGATGGCATAGTGTGCCTTTCTTGTCAACTCTTAGATAGAAAGATAGTGAGGAAGAACCACCCCACATAGGTCACCGAGTTTGTGGTGGACCTCGCAGGAAAGTGTGTGGAGGGCATGCAGATGAACTGGGTGAACTACTTCGTCAATGAATTAGAAAAATATTGTTGCGAAGCCCAGGACTTGGGATATGAATTCCATTACAGTTGGTTGATCATTTTGATCGCATTTGTCACTTGGAAAATGCTTGAAGGAGCCACTTTATGAGAGATCGAACCTTTGAAGCCATTGGTCTCTTAGTTTTCCACCCTGTGGTATACCAACGACATGACGAAGCAGTGGCAGTTTAATGTCATGTTTCATGGATATTACCAGTAGTTGAAGGTCTCCATCAAATCATTCCCACGTATGAAATCGCACACCTTGCATCAGTACCGACCCATAGAGAAGTTTTGTGTTGATCCCCACTTCATCTACATCACCGTGTGAAGAGATGAGCACCACAAAAAATTGCAGTCATACTACAAGCTAACAGATGAAGATATGGAGCATATTACAAAGGAATGGCCAGAGAAATTTCTTGTACCTGTCATAGATGCATAGTTATCCAACACTGACACCATATGAATCCCCATAGTTACACGAGTTGAACATGTTGGACAGTCCAGTGGGATGAAGAAGCAAAAAAAGTAGGATGAAGTCCAGGACATAAAGAGTGATGAACAGGACAACGCTTCTAGAGATAATGGGTCTGACTTACCAGGAGGAGGAGAAAATGAAGAAGATGGACAATGAGGAGGAGATGAATAAGAAGAATAGAAAAGAGGAGGTGAGGCTACATCGCCTGAAGATCCCCTTGTTGGGACAATGACGTTGCAGAAGAGGAATATTTCTCCGAATAAACCTTTAGTAAGGAAGAAGACATGTGCCAACAAGCCACAGTTGGAAGCCACTCTCACTGATGACGACATCAGTCTGGTCTGTGAAGCTATGGAGGACACCTCTAAAGACATGTTACAAATATATGGAGTGAATTAGGAGGATTTATATGGAAGGATTAAGAGAGAATTGAAGGAAGTGCATAAAGTTGTTCATTTGATCCACGCAATACCTACTGTGTTGTCTGCACCTTCCTCATCACAAACTGCATAATTGGGGGATGAACCAGCCCAATTGAGAAGGATTGCGGATGCAACAGAAGCTCGGTTCCAAAGACCTCAAGGAGAGAAGGAGAAGGCTACAGAAGCCTTGCAAAAGGAGAATTACCAGTAAAATTATGAGCAACGTAGGATACTGTAACTTCCCATGAAAGAGACAAATCATATATTCAAGCGAAGTTTCAAAAGGAAAAAGCCCAACTACAGAGGGAAAAAGAGAATTTTCTCACAGAACAGGTTGTGGTCAAAGAAGCGGTAAGTAAAGCATGTCGCTCTGTGCTAGGCTTGGCATAGGAGGAGCAAGAGTCGGTCGAAGCTCAAGTAGTGAAGCTCGTAGAGACCCTCGAGCAAATTCAGGATAGGATAATTGATCTGGAAGCCCAAACAGTATCGAGCACCCCACAGAAGGTGCATGACTAGAGGGAGGAGTCTGCCAAGAAAATAGTAGAAAGTATAAGAGCCCTCGCCTTGGTATGTAAATAGTTGAGTGACAGGAGCACCCAGACATTTGAACGCCTCCCCGAGAATCCAAAGCTAAAGAATCTAGAAGCACAGTTACAGGAGGTGCAACAACAAGCATTTTCCTTGCAGGCGTAGATGAAGATGCTCATAGCAGTGGAAAGGATGAAGAGATCCCAGGAGTAGCGCACAGTATAGCAATAGATCACTTCCCTCTAGGGTAAGGTAATGGAAGTAACGCAGAAGCTACAACCTGTGTAGGATGAATCTTGCAAGGTGTTCGAGGAGATTGATGGACAAGGATCACAACTATATCAAGTAGTTACAATAGTAGAACAACACCTAGAAGGGCCTGTTACAGAGCAGACAGTCTAGGAGCTTGCTAAGTAGGAGGCTCAGGAAAGATAGCAAGTTGAGGCAGCTCAAGTTAATCTGAAGGCATTTGAAGTAGCATTGTCTGGACCTAAGTGACTTGGGATGAGTCACAAGTGAGTGTTGGGGGCATGTTGGCCCTCGACCAAGTTTTGGGAAACTTTGGTTATTTTTGGCCCACTTTTGGACTTCGACATGATGGTCGAAGAAGGAGTGCCCAGACAGATTTGAGATCATGGATCTCACCCATTTTTGAGGGTTATGTGGACCTAGTAAAGGGTCTTCTAGGGTTTTGTAATGGGTTTATGGGATGTCGGCCCATGGGGTTTTCCCATGTTTAGGCCTTATTGTAAGGGTTAGTAAAGTAGAAAAAAACAGGAATGTATTGTAGAAGTAGAGAGGAAAGTGAAGGTAGTTCTCTGTGACCAAAGTTGATTTTTGCAAAGGAATGTATGTGTGTTGAGGATTTGTTCTTCACTATGATTTTGTAGAAGGTTAAAATGCTGTGATAGAGGGTTTGTTTCTGTGCATTTGACCTATTTTTGGAGGGAGGATCTAGTGCTTAGTGCACAGATATCCTATCTGGCGCAGAGCTTGACTCTGTGGCTTAGTGCACAGGAGTGACTGAATGTAATATCTTGGAGAATAATAAAGAGGTGAAGCGGTTTGTGGATGTAGCCCCACCCTGGGGTGAACCACGTATATCTGGTGTCTCATGGTTTTCTTCATGTTGTGTTATTTCTGTTATGAATCTACTTAGTTCTTTGATTATGATGTATAATATATATATATATATATATATATATTGTTGCTTAAGTGCTTTACTTGTGTTAAGGGTAAATGAATGCTAGATCTAACTTATAATTCTAAGTGCTAAGTTCTTAGGGTATATAATTATTCATTGTTATTGCACTGATATATCTTTGATTATGCTCTGTGATGTTAAGAAACTAATGCATGTCACTTCCTAAGCATTAACAAAATATTCTGGAAAGTGCTTTTATCACAGATCTGTGTCCCATCCCAGTTATAGACACCTGCATCCTGTAACCCCACCTACTTCTACCTTGGGTGAGATTTCATCTTCTTCATAGGTGTTGCTGAAAGGGACAGTAGTCGAGGTTTTGTTGGTGCGTTGTTAAGTGTTGAACCCTGGGTCTGCCCCTGTGCCAACAATACCCACCTATCTTACTTCCTAGTCTATTCTTTTGCACCTTCTTGTGGAGACCTCATGTAATATTTGTTACCAATTCTCCAAACCTGTATCTAGGTCAGAAGCACATGATGTGATGCTCCTCCAGCTGAGTACCCCATATACAGTTGGGTTAACATAATCTTCTTCTCACACAGTGGTTCTATACAACTGGTTTATCTCCCCTAGATCTAAGAAAGTGGGCTCTACAAACCTTTCTCCTTCTGATGGATATAATGGCGCAATGAATCTATATTTTCCTATTTCGAATGTCATCTTCCTTGTCTTCAAGTTGATTATTTCCTGGTTATCAAATTCCCAATCCAAGCCAAGAAATGATGGATAAGGTGTTGTACCATCTACTATTTCTATCACTTCAAAGTCTACCTTAGTGCGCACTCCATCCAGATCTACTGTCACGCCCTTAATACTTCTAATTGGTAGAAATATGTGTTGGTTTGCTAGCTTCAACTAGACAGGTGAATATCCTAGTGTGGGCTCTCCCATACACTACCATGTCTTCTTGGGTAACACATTTACCTCAGAGCCTAAATCCAATATGATATCCCCAATATTGAAATCTCCAATGTTAGCATTCAGTTTGAATTCCCTGTTTCTCCTCCTTCTTGTATGGAGGTGATTGACTGTTTTCTATTCTAACTTCCCCTCTTCCTCTGTGTTATATCTTTCTAAAATATTTTGCAAAGCTTTAACAGATGATGGATCATTTAGTAGTTTAACACAGGATTGAAGAAAAGTATTTATGGTACTTACCTGCACTAAAGGTGGTGCTTCGGTGTTGTGATCCATTAATAAAGGCATCTCATACATTGGTGCATTATGAGTATGATTCATAGTTGATGTAGACACAAAATCTTATTTCACAAACTCCTATCTGGCCTCCTTGAATGTTTATTTTTCTTTCCACGCATCAAACTGCTTCTTTGTTTCAATATTCTTCTTCACCCATTGATGTTGTGTTGGATCCTGTCTTACTACGTCATCTCTTGTCTTAGATCCTCTGCATGTGACTATGTTGATTTTCCTCCCATCATCTTTGGCTTCTACAAAAATACACTGTACATTCTGATAGTTCTAATTTCTCTTTTCTTGAATCTTCCCCAATAGTGTTGGACAGTCCTCTATACCATGGTCTATTGCACGAAAGTACATACATGTCACAGGTGGAAGTGGACATTCCCTTGCATAATGTCCTAGTTATTGGTAGTTATGACATACTACTATGCCTCTGCCTCCTCCAAAACCTCCTCTACCTCATCCTCCACCTCTGTATCCACCTCGATCTCCTCGTGGTGCATTGTATTGAGGTACCTGATTCTACTGCCTGGGGTTATATTGTGGCTGTGCAGTGTTATACTACGGCTACACATTATTATATGGAGGTGGTACCTGGTTGAAATGTGGTGCAAATTTCCCTATTATCATTTATGCCTACACCCTATAGGTGTCTGAAGTTCTTTCCCTCATCAAGTCCATTGTCCTACAATCTTTATCATCATGACCCATTGATTTGCAAAAATTGCAGTATGAATTCTTTGGTATTTTCTGGTACTTCTACATCATTGGACAATTATATGGATCATGCCCACGTGTTTTACAGATTTGGCACCATGGTCCTCCTGTTGGCAAGGGGTTTGGTAGCCCCATTTCCATGTATTGCGCGAAAGTTGGGCACTCATTTTTGTGGTTTCCTTATGTCTTGCATGTGGTACACCAAATAAATTCTCTTTTCTCTTTTCCCTTATTCTGGTTTAGTTGAAATGTGAGGTTATTCAGATCCTCCTTCAGCTCTTCTATTGTTGGATATTTCTTCTGATATTGGTTCTTTTCCAGTTGTAAGGCTTCCTCTAGAGCCTCTTGCTGAGTTTGAAACTTATGTTGCCTCAAAGGGTATTTCAGATGTGGTAGAAGTGAATTCACAATGAGATGTCTATGTTGCATGTCAGTCGTGACATACCTCAATTTACCCTTCAACCTTTTGAACCTCTGATTGATCTCCCAAACAAACACGCGTAGTTTCTTCCTAATTTCAATCATCTCACTCATATACTGATCTTCTAATATAGGCTTCTAAAATTCATTTATCAACATCTTCTTGACATCTGCAAATGTCCTTGTTGTTCCTGGAGGACTGTTGACAACTAAGCTCATGTACCAATCCAGTGCATCGTCTCCTAGCGTGATAGCTAGTTGCGCAATTTTTGTATCCTCATCTATGATATTCTTTGTTTCCCAGATATTCTCACATATGAACAAATTATTTTCAGGATCCTCTGATGCCTCTCCCTTGAATTATGGTAACCTGATGGTGGGATCATGTCCTGCCATCTTGAACGGTGATGAACTACTACTTCTGCGCGGTGTAGATACTTGACTACTACTTCCTGAATCGGTTCCTCTAGTTGATGCTCCTTGTTTAGATGTGTTTCATGTTGTCTTCCTTCCACTAAATTTCGGTTGTATAAATGGTGGTGTTCTTATTGGTGTATTAGTCGCACATGGGGTTATGGGTTCCACATTGACACTGACATGGATGGAAGTTTTTCCTTCGGTTCCTTCCCTTGGACCGCATGTCTTCCTTTCATATGTGTTGTGAAGGATTTCCTGAATCTTCTCCATAGCACAGAGATCCTCTACCTCTTCTTCATCACTTTCCAAGCCCTCTCTCTCAACTATGGCTCTCTTCTTATTATTTATCTTGTATTGGTAGGGTACTCCACTGCGTGTCTTTCCAACTGTTTCCATGATCTACTTAGTATGATATTATTCCATTGTTATTGGGTCCATGGCCTCCTCCTTTTCTTCCTTATCCATATCTTCCTCCATTTCTCCAATTCTTGTTAGTGCTTCCCCCCTTCCTTCATGCACGCAGGGAAGTTTAGGTGTCTGCTTCCATAGTCATCACAATGTAGTTATACAGTAAATCTTGATTGAAGTATACAATGATATGATATACCTAGCTCTATGTCCTTTTACAAACTCTTTCTCTGTCGCGTTGTAAGACTTTGCGGTATCTACTGCAAATTCCGTGATAAACCTAGCAATAATACTGTCTAACCAGAAATCTACTCCGCGCGTAATTTTTTTGTTAACTTGTTGTAACTGTGCGATTTACACAGGATTCCACTCAAGCTATCTAATTCAATTTATAGGGTGGTTGTATTTCAAACTCAATAGCCACTCCTGCAACACATGTGGGAAATCATAGAAAACTACCTCATGTGGGTTGCTAAACACGTACTTGTCCATATATTTGCGTCATGTTAACTTAGGGTTTTTGTTATCTTGTTGTGAAAATTAAAGATACTTTTTTTTCAACCATCTTTCAATCTCCTCCTTCATTGGGTTCCACGGTCTAAACATTCATTTTTATACCTTCATTATCTTCGTGATTCTTTCATGGATCCCACTCACTCAATCCCATGTAGTTCCAGCCAGCAACAAAACCATTTGTTGTTTATTACTCTCTTCCTACTCTTGGTATGAACCAGGTTCATATATGAACAGATTTCCAACAAAACCCTCTAAAACTATCAGCCCTCCTGGTAAACCAGAAGGAAACGCAACACAATTAATGTATTATGCAGTCTCACCTAAGATAGTTTTAAGGGTGACTGCAATGCTTAGATGCTTGCAGTCTGGGACTGATTTGGGATCTTGGATTTCCTTTTCTCCTCTCACTAATACATAGAGGCTAAAAAATCGACGAACTATTATGACGATTGTGATAAAATCAATTTTTTTGTCGAAAAAAATTAAAAAAAACAAATTTTTACTGTTTTTTTTTTTTTAAATTAGTCCCGATAACGTTGCAATTCTGACATGTTCTAAGGTCGTTGGAAGTACGACGTCAAGTTATGACACTTTAATATAGCTATTTGTAGTTCAACATAATGGTCATTGACTTTGAAATGGTCAACCTTAATTTAGGGTTATAGTCGTTGGAATTCCGACGATGACGAATCTATAAATTAGTTAATTCGAACTGAATTTCAACTAATTTGTTATAGTTGCGACATTGTTTATGTGTTATAGCTCTGCTAATATTTGTTTTTATGTCAAGGTTTTCTTGTTTATTAAGACATCGAACTGATCTTTGATCTATAGAGCTTAGTTTTATGATCATTGTTCAAGGTGTGCAAGAGGATTTTAGACTTTGAAGGTTAGTTAAATATTTTTTTTCTTTTGTCTCCTTTAATATTTTATAACCTTATACATTTATGTAGATTTTATGTCATCTGTGAACATGCTAATTTTTCCATGATTATATGTGACTTGATCTCTTGCCCTAGTTCTATTATGTCGTTTGATTATGTTACTTGGTTATGGTGAAGCTTTGAAGCTTATGTGGTAAAATATATTGTATGGTTTGGTCTATTGCATTTCAAGAATCGAATAGATCTAGCACATCA
>JASDQU010945208.1:3965-15124 GCA_032191745.1 Picea mariana
AAACTGTAAAATGCAGTGGAAAACAAGCTTGCTAGAATAGTTGTGGTTGATCTCTGAGAAGAGATGTGACAGTTGTGCTCATTCGCAAGAAGATGATTACAATGAGGCTCTCAATTCATTTTTACAATAAACGTGATATCCAAAACCCTAGACATCCAAAAACCTAACCCTAGGAGATGAAGCGCCAAAAGTCATTTGGGCCCCATTGGAGTCAGCTAGTACATCAACTTCTCGGGTCGTAACTTTTGCATATGATCTTCGTTTTAGGGGCACAATAGCCCATTGGAAAGGTTTATCCGAGTAATACACATGTGGCCATTAGACTCTGAATCTATCTACAATTTGAATATAGAAATCCCTAAAAACATTGTTTAAGGCCTCAAAATGGCCCCAAAAGTGAGGGACCTGAAAACTAGGAAAAAAACTGCCAAAATGAACCAGTTGGAATAGGTGGTAGGCCACCGAAATTCATATGGATCAACTAGCCATGATATTACTAGAGGAAAGAGTGAGGTAAGAGTGAGGAAACTATAGAGAGGGTTCATTATGTCAAAATGACCCAATTCTCCTTGCTGAAATAATGAGCCTCATCCTGATTCCAAGAAAAATCAATTAATGATAAAACACTAGTGGTTGAACCCCTAGCTACTCCAATGAATGGAAGCATGGAGGGCATGGCTGAGAAGATAGAAAATTGTCAACTCGAAGTACCACAGAGGGTAGCCTTCCTGCAAGCATAAATTGAACCGAGTTCTTTCTGGTAGAAGGAAGAGGATAGGTCCAAAACCTTCCTGGGGGAAGAGGGAAGAGGCACCCGACTGGGTCTAAGGACCATTCAAAAATAAGAATATCACTTGAGGCTCTCCATATAAGAAGAAGAATTGAAAGATTAAGTTTTTTTGGTTACAGGAAATAACCAGAGGATGAATTCAGTCTTTGAGGAAGAAAATAGTTGAAAGGAATGAAATAACGTGTGAAATAGAAAGATTAGAGAACTCATGGAAGAGTTTTGAAATGGAGCATAGAAGACTTGAAGCTCAGACTGGATCAAAATAGGTTCATGGGCTTGGTGTTGGATGGAAATAAATCGGTGATGGAAGGAGAGGGCGTTGAGGGACTGTATAGCTGTGAAGTGACTCTCTTGCATAGAAGAAATCCAGCTAGGGAGGCATATGATAAACCTTGTGGAGGCCCTGAGCTCAATGGGGAAGAAGGGAGAATTGTATTAATGCCAGATATGTGGAGTTTTTAAGACAAAGGAATTGTTTGTTGTTGGTTTAATAGGCTACAGATTCATCCTTACCAGAGAAAGAAGGTCTTGATATTGATGTTGAGGAAGCATCTGATAAACTTCGCAGAGGTTGTGACAGAGGGAGTATCTCGGAGAATTTGCAAAAGACCTAAGGAATGCATAAAAGTTTCCCTAGTGATATCATGGCTTGGAAAAGGGGTGGTCAGAGTGCTAAGAGTGAATGCCTCTGATCCTACGGTTGGGTGGAAAGGCAAACACCCACAGTCAGTTGGATGGATACAACTTGTAATAGATAAGTATTTCATATGCCCTATGTACTTGAAATGAAATGCATGATTGAATTATTTTTTCCAACTGTAAACTCCTGCTTTTGGGTGCTAGTAGGATGGCAAGTTTAGTGCATGCCTTGCACAGTTGAATAGAATTACCTTGTAATAATCTAGGACACAGAAATTAAACCCCTATATGTGTTTTTTGTGTATATGAGGAATAGAGGTATATTAAAAAAAAGTAAATGTGTAATCTGATGCAATGATGGTTTCAAGAGAAAGGAGAACTGCTAGCAATGGGCTCTTTAACTGGATTTGGGGACATAAGATTGTGGCCCCTAGGTTGGTTGGGAAAATAATCAATGGATTTCTCAAGGACCAAATCCGCAGACATAGAGTCGAGATAGACTCTATGGGACTACCTCGATCATGTCGATTTCCTTGCATTACCTTTCCTGTTGTGGAATTTGAACTCTATAGACGAGGGGTGCTTCCTTCAAATAATTGTCCAAGTGACCATGGGTTGATGCCCACAACCTTAACCAATTTTTTTCTAAGAGTTAGGAGTGTAGCCTCTAGATCTTGACAAAGTTCCATAGGACTAGGACGTTGGAACCCTTCGCTACACTAAAAAAGGAGCTAAGTTATTCGAGACTCTGAGGTGAATGAACTTTGTAGTGTACTAAATGCATTAAAGATGACTTGTCGAATCGATATCTTGATAGTGGACTGAAATTTGGTTGTCATTTAGTCGTTATCGTGGGATTCATCCCCTTGTTAAACCCCAATCCACTTCTCGATCGTGAAGTAACATGAGTCGTAGATATGAGGTTACCCAGGATCTCCCCTTACCATTGGATCTACGTCATGGTCATTCGATGTTGACATACTCCATGAGAGAAAATTTGTTAAAAAACCAAAAACCCTGCACACTGAACTCACAAGTTAACATGAGTCGTTGATCTGGGAATCCATTAGGAACCTCTCCTGACTGTCCGATCAACTAGTGAAAGGATAGCGTAAATCACTTCAACGAAGTCTTACTTTGGGAGGTTCGACATGTTGGTGAATGAGAATATCGTCGAAGGATGGAGTGACGTGGCATGATGATGTCACCTAGGGTGATGTGGACCCATAGTAGGTGTGCCATGTGTCACCCTAATTCATGAATTTCATAGACCTTATGTGTCAAATGGACCTTGGCATGTGTCACCAGTTGATTGGGCCATGTGTCACCCTTATCTTCTACCAAATGTCTTCCTCCTATATCATGGTCGCTTGATCTAATGGTTGATAGGAGTTCAAAACTTCGGGACTCCAAATTTTTTTGAGTGATGGAACGCTTGGGACAAAATGGCCAAAGGCCCGGCCTACCTTCCCATACTCCAATGTTATAATAAACATTAAACATAATTAATTATATTTTGGGGTAATGTAATTACTTGTATTTGTGTAAAGGCATAATACAAGTGGGACCCTCTCCGAAGCTTCAAAATTTGGGAGTTTTGGGGGTATGTTCATAACATCATGATGAGGAACCTTGTCGAAGTCTGAAGACTTGTGAGTTTATCGAACTTAATAATCCTAAGTTCTCCTTTGATATATTTAATTAAATTAATAGGCCAATAAGAGCTATACAAGCATCGACCTATGGTTGAGTGAGTATTTGTATGTTATGATGAGGTGGCATGCTAGGTGATAGGGAACCACGTAGGTGCCACATGGTGATGAAAGACCCTAGTTCGTAAAGGCCTAAATAACTTTGAAGGACCATAAATTGTTTTCCATAACTCATAATTGGACAAATTTATAGTCGTTGGAAAACCCTCGTTGAATCGAAGGTGGTGTAATCCTAGTTTTAGGGATTCAAGATGATTGAGAAAAGATAAATTCTTATGCCCCATCCCTGAAAAGGATACCTAAGTGATTGGGTGTGTTACAAAGTGGTATCAGAGTGGGAAACAACACTTGGTTTTCTTGGGCTCGCGAAAGAGTCAAGTGATTTTTTTCTTTCATAAAAAAATTTAAGGGAGACGGAACCCTACCCTACCCTACCCTATCTAGTAGAGAATGATTCAAAAACAGGCCTGGATGGGCCAGAGAACAATCATAATACTAGTTTACCAAGGCTAATATGAGCCTATTGAGAGTATTACCGTTGTATGGAAATTATCTGCATAAATTCCTTGAGAATGATGCAGATTAAAATTCAGTTGGTATTTTACCCAACGAGATTGAATCATGATAGACTGTGGCAGAAGAAGCCTATCATTTATTTTTGGAAATGATACCCAATCCTACAAAATTGTGATTATGTCGAGGGGAATTAATAATAAAAATTGGATGCAAAAGGAATAAACCTATTTTGAGGAATACTTAAGTCCAGAAGGAAAATAGACTGAACAGGTGGCAGGAGTTTCCTAAAAGTGGGCTTAATGAAGTCTATGTTAATTAAAAGTGTTGATTAAATGAAGGATTGGAATTTGGAATACAGTCCTCCATGTCTAGAGGCCTTATGGAAGTAGGTGATATCAACCTACTTGACCTGTCATAACTGAAAAACTTCCTACTTGGGTAATCCCTCCTTGTAAAATAAAAGAAGTCATGTGGACTAAGAATGAACCTCATGGAAGAAGTGGAATGACATGAGAAAGCTCAAAAGATCATGGTTGTGCTAAAGAAGTGTAAATCCATATTAACTAAGGGTAGCTCTATGCATGGAAATGAAAAAGGTAAGTAAGTGGAACATGTCTGCACTGCAGACATGGGTACAATTCTTGGTGCACAAAGATATGTTGAAATGCATATCAAAACGATAGAGCATGCATATAACATGCATATATACTTATTATAGTCTACCATTGGATGTAAAATATGGTGATGTCATGGATCATATGGTTAATGTTGATCTAACTATAGCAACATAAGTAAAATGTTGAAGATGTTCAGGAAGCAAGAGGAATGGGTCTGGTGACCATTTTTTGAAGAGGGAGAACATGTGTAATTCTCTGGTTCTAAAGGGAACTGAGAAATGAATTTGTTTCTGGGTACAGGAATTGTTGGGAAGCGTTTTTCTAATCAAGTTGATTGAGTGAGCAATAACAACAACCTCCCTTACTTGGTGGATAGAAAACTAATCTACCATAATTCTTGTGGGAGGAGGAGAGTGAGCTCTATCCCTGGTTGTTTCTGAATAGAAGGAAGAATTATGGGTGTAATGGTTGGGGCCGATCTACAAGTACAACCTATATTCTATTTTTTTTTATGAGGATAGACAGAAACAACTAGAACCTCTACAAAAATTAAAAAAATAAAAGAAGGAGATGGACTTTCTGCCCAAGACTAATTATGATATAAAGATGCTCTGAGGTTCTGTATTAAAATGCTTATTAAGTAACAAACTTCGAAATTGTATTTGGGATTTAAGGAAATAGTCCAAATGTTATTAGACATTAAAATTCATGATAAATGAGGTAAAATGGTTAATGAAATTTTGATCCTGAATGTGGTAAAGGAAGTGTTGGGGCACTTCTTGATGACCAATGTATCAGGTTGACATCCAGAGGTGGATGGTATCCATATAATGTATGTCTTGATATGCTCAAGTAGTAGTGATAGGGAATATAGAAAAGGATTCCCTTGATAAAAATGTATGTTAACAAAAAATGGTTTGATGCATGAAAAAGAAGCTTGATAAGTTGTCTTGTTGCCTTGGGCACTGTTGGAATTGCCCAGATGGAATTTCTGGATTGTTGAATACCTTTATAGTAGTTAAGGAAAAAATTTCTCCTTGTTGGTTGTTGTCGTATGGAAAGGGGGACATAGTTATGATTATGTTTGTTAAACTTGCCATGTGGATATCATGTGAATGGCTACAAGCTCTCAACAGAGAGGGAAGCTCAGTGTTGAGTATCTTTATGAGACTTTTCATAAGAATGGTAGAAAGATCCTTGAGAGGAGGATCTGGAAGTCTGATATGTCCATGTGTATGAATGGAATGGAAAAGGTGCAAGCAATGAGCTTGCATGATGAATGTTTGGCTATGTTTGTATATGATTGAGTGCATGGATTTAATGCATTGTGAGGTTTCTTGATATGAAGATTGATATTAATACCAAATAGATATGAATGATATTAAATGTGCAAGTGATTCACGTTTATGATGTAAGAGTATATGTATACTACAGGCACTATGTGACTACGTAATTGACTGAAATGTAAGGCGAGAATTTCACTTTCCAAGATTGAATGAATACCATGGGTGCATGGCTGACTCTATTCTGAAGAGTCATGACAGTTTTGTTTTGAATGATAGATTGAGGGGAATGTGTTCCATTACCTTAGGAAAGGCTAGTATAAATATATGAAAGATTAAATGAGCAAGGATGCTCTGTTGTCATGATAAAAGGAAACATGATTATGCCTTTGGGGACCGCATGAGAACAATTGTGAACAATCATGAGGTAAATGATTTTAATGTAAATATGTATGTGATATACAAAATATACTTATGGTAGATACATATAGGCTTATGATTATGCAAGTGGTTAAGTGCATCATGGATGTAAGTTAACAAAACAAAGAATATGTGTAGATAAATAATCTGGATGCATAACAAAGATGGATGTTTATATTCCTTATGGAATATTTGGTAAACAGTTGAAGCTAACTCAAGGTTGAGGCCATCAAAGATAGTGATGAATATGCAATAAGGAAGTTGCATGCCGAAGGAGTTCCCTATGAAGGAACTATGTAAATAATCTGTGAGAAGAATAGAGTCACAACCTTAATGATTGTTAAAAAATGGGCAGTGGGTTCCATATATATATATATATATATATATATCCTGGATTACATTCTAAAACAAAATTTATGAGTGGAAGACTAACAAATGAATGTTGACCGTTCTGATAACTGAATGGTAATGTGCAAAGTGCACAGGTTCATGATTCATTATGAAAACAAAGTTTGTTATTGGAGCATGCTAATGTATCCAATAGGTTAGGGTGAGCCTAACCAAGGCTGCTCAAGGAAAAGAGCAGGAAGATCTCAGTAGGGAGTATATTGCATAAGCAAAGAAGGATAAAAGGGGGAATACTTTTCTCACCCTAAAAACTCTGAACTGTTTAACAGAGTTGTAAGCCTTAGAAGAGTAGTTGTGGAAACAAGTACAGCTGGAAAAAGGAAAATAAATAGATAAGAAAGTTTGAATGAATAGGCTTGTTTAAGTCGTGATAAGTAAAGACAGTGAGGCCTTGGAAAATAACTCATTTGGAATGAAAGTCCAGGGATGTGTAGAAGGAGTTGGGGAATGGAAGAGTTCCTTGACCCCTTCCTTGTTGTTTATTGTATTTCTCTGGTACAAGAGATTGATTTACTAATGCAGGTAATTTTTTTGGCATAATGATGTTGACGGTTGTATGATTATAGAATATAATTGAAAATTGGATTGTGATTGCACTAGCTAACACATTAAGGAGTAATGTGGTAGAGTGCATAGAGATATGTTGGGGAATATTTGAAAATATTTTATTGATTTAAATGCTATGATACATGCATTTTTGTTTTACATGATGACTGATGTGTGTGTGTGTGTGTGTGTTGTATAAGAACTGATTGGAGCTGTTGGGAAAGGAAAACTATCAATGGTAGATAACCCATGATAAAGGATAAATGCAAGAAGGATGTTGTTGAAAGATTTTTGAAGGGACTTTGGGAGCCCCATGGAGCACTACTGATGAGGTAAAAATTAGAAAAAGGGTGCTAGCAGCCAGAACATGGATAAAAATGTTCATACTTGTGTGGCATAAGGTATGGAGAGATTTGGTAAGAATCCCCTCTGAAGTATTTTAATTTCTTACCGATATGTGAATAATTTTGAGTGGCTATTGTATGCCATTACTACCCAAGCAGAGTAAGATTCAGAAAAGAAGAATATGAATAATAGAGAGAATAATTCTATGCCATTCAAAGATGAGTTATAATCCTTCCAAGAAAATTCATAAGGAGTACCATGGGTACAATGACCAATCTAGGAAGATTGGGAATAAAAGTGCTCATAGTTAACACATTGCATGGAATGCATTGAGGAAATGCATGTTTGCATAAGAGGGTAGACAATGGATTTTCCATTGAGGAAGGAGGACCTTCCAATACTCCACTTGAATTGTGTAGTTGTTAAAGAAAAGAAATTTTGGGTGGCCATGAGTGTTGGCACCCTGGTTACTAATGAAGGAAGAATGCTTGGGTACATTCAAGAGAAACTTTTAGTTTCATATGTGCTGATTTGGGATCATGATCATCCTGTAGAAGGAAGCACAATCCTACTACAATAATGAACGAGAATGAATAAGCCATATGGTGAAGAGGTTGGTTAATCTCCAACACACCATGGAAAAGTGTCTGTCATAAAGTGTGGCAAACTTGAAATCAATGCAAGGGTGCATTGGGTATGAATGTGACCATGAATATTGGCACATTGATTAAAGTCATTTGATATTTGAATTGCATTTGGAAAATTTAGTATGTTGAAAGGATTCATACATAAATAATGATTCATTTTTCTCTGTACCCTTGAATAGATGAAAATGACTTGGATTGTTAGTATGCATAGTTTTGAAAATATAAAGTGCATGAAAACTAACAATTTGTTTGGCTGAGGAATGTTGAAATTGCAGGAAGAAAAGGGTCTTGAATATGGCAGTGTTGTAAGCCCATAAGGAAGACCAATTTCCTGTTGATCCAAACTGCAAGGAATGGTATTTCCTTTTTGAGTAAATGAATTTGATTTTTAGTATGCACATTTCCGAAGTTGCTTGTGAGCCAATGCAAGCGTGCAATGAAAATATGTTGTGCATGAAAACTAACAATTTGTTTGGTTGAGGAATGTTGAAATTGCAGGAAGAAAAGCGTCTTGGATATGGCAGTGTTGTAAGCCCATAAGGAAGACCGATTTCATGTTGAGACAAACTATAAGGAATGATATCTCCTTTTTGAGCAAATGAATTTGATTGTTAGTATGCACATTTCTGAAGTTGTTTGTGAGGCACTGCAAGTGTGCAATGAAAATATAGTGTCCATGAAAACTAACAATTTGGTTAGCTGAGGATTGTTCAAATTGCAGGAAGAAAGGGTCTTGGATATGGAAGTGTTGTAAGACATAAGGAAGACCAATTTCCTATTGAACCAGACTTCTATGGGAAGAAAAATCCCATACTCGTGAATCTGGTTCCTGTGTGGAGCAGATCTGAAAAATAAAAATGTGGAATTTGGAAATCTGCGGGTGACAGATTTGAAATAAATTATAAATTGGAATTGATGATAATATCTTATAATTTATGTATACCTATGATACAGGTGAGACGAAAATATTTGTCTAGGGAGGACTGATGAAGGTTGTCAAAGATGGAAATCATGAAAAAGGCTACTATTGAGACATGAGAACCCTGTGGTAAGCCATGATACCCCTAGAATATGTTGTGTTGTAGTAACACAAGTGGGAGGGATGCCTCGATAGAGGAGGTCAGAGGGACGCCTCGACTGTAAGGCTCAATGAATTCTCTATAAATCTTCTTGTGCAAGAAATTCTTGGAAAGGAAAGATGGATCGCCCAAGGGACTATATAGTAGAGAATGGGATGCCTGAGCTTGGTCCTAGAGGGTGAGTGACTGCAAGGAAGAAGAGACTTTATTAATTATTGTAAACCATTGATTGGGATAATGCACACAATGGGTATGTCAAGGAAAAATAGTGAGCCAAGATAACAAGACAACCATATGGATGCAAATCCATGAACTGCATAGATAAGTATTGTGCTAGATTATGAAGATTTTCCTCTTGAATTTTGCACAATAGTAAGTTGCTTTCGCATGAAATTGTGATTAATATGCTTGTTGTCCAAAATTATTGAAGGCAGGTGATGAAGGCCAAAGGTATTGAAAAGACCTGACCAAGAAAGAGGATCAATATTTCTGAAGCAGTTGAATGAAAAAGGAATGCCATGTGTTACTGAGAAAGAACACTAAGGATGGTATTACTTTAAAGGGGGAGGGGATTGTAATACCCTTGTTTCCCCCAGCTTGTAATTAATCATTGTTTATGATTACAATGCTATGGCATGTGAACAATGTAAATGTATTATTGTTTAGATTGTCAAAAATTGATTGTGGGAGTGAATCCTTAAATTAATGGCCATGATATCACTAGAGGAAAGAGTGAGGAAATTGTAGAGAGGGTTCATTATGTCAAAATGACCCAATTCTCTTTGCTGAAATAATGAGCCTCGTCCTAATTCTAAGAAAAAATAATTAATGGGAAAATACTGGTGGTTGAACCACCAACTACTCCAATGAATGGAAGCATGGAGGGCCTAGCTAAGAAGATAGAAAATTGTCAGCTCGAAGTACCACAGAGGGTAGCCTTCTTGCAGGCATATATTGAACCAATTTCCTTCTAGAAGAAGGAAGAGGATAGGTACAAAACCTTCTTGGTGGAAGAGGGCATAGGCACCTGAAGGGGTCTGAGGACCATTTATAAATAAGAAGAGAATGTGAGGCTCTCCATCTCAGAAGAAGAACTGGAAGATTAAGCTAATTTGGTTACATGAAAGAACCAGAGGAGGAATTCAGTCTCTGAGGAAGAGAATCGATGAAAAGAATGCACTAGTGCATGAAATAGAAAGATCAAAGAACTCATGGAAGAGTTTTGAACTAGAGCATAGAAGACTCGAAGCCCAAACTGGAGCAAAAGAGGCTCGCGGCCTTAGTGTTGGCTGAAAAGAAACCAATGCTAGAAGGAGAGGGCATCAAGGGATAGTGTAGATATGAAGGGACTCTATTGCACAAAGGAAATCCAGTTGAGAAGGCATATAATAAACTTTGAGGAGGCCCTGAGCTCAGTGGGGAAGAAGGGAGACTAATATTATTTCCAGATATATGGAGTTTTGAAGACAAAGGAGTTGTCTGTTGTTGGTTTAATAGACCAGAGATTCATCCTTATCCAAAGAAAGAAGATCGCGAGCTTGATGTTGAGGAATCATCTAATAAACCTCGTAGAGGATGTGATAGAGGGAGGATATCAGAGATTTTATAGAAGACTTGAGGAACACAGAGAAGTTTCCCTAGTGATATCATGGCTTGGTACAGGGGTGGCCAGAGTGTTTCCTCTGACCCTATGGTTGGGTGGAAACACGAACACCCATAGTCAGTTGGTTGGAGGCAACTTGTAATAGATAAGTATTTCATATGCCCTGTGTACTTGAAATCAAATGCATGATTGAATGCTTGTTTTCAACTGTAAACTCCTACTTTTGGGTGTTGGTAGGATGAGAAGTTTAGCGCGTGCCTTACATAGTTGAATAGAATAACCTTGTAATACTCTAGGGCACAAAAAGTAAACCCCCATATGTGTTTTTTGTGTACATGAGGAATAGAGGTATATAAACAAAGGTAAATGTGTAATTTGATGCAATCACTACTACATATGGGCGAATTATTCCATGAAAATTTTCCACGCTTCCACTAGTTTCATCATTTTTTTAAACAGGGCGGGATTTTCATGGATATTGCCACGAAAGTTTGTCGCAATATCGACGAAAATATTAATTTAACCTAGTCGGGATTTTCGTCGCTATAGAGACG
>JASDQU010945208.1:28699-53474 GCA_032191745.1 Picea mariana
ATTTCATGCTGTATATGAGTCTAGGTCGTGTAGTGTTATTATTACTTTGAATAGGAAATTGTACAGGATCCCTGAGGCAGTCCCACCTAGTGCTATTTCCTTGATCTTTGCCAAGCAATGCAGAAAGGTCATCTCTCAGACCGTGAATTTTTTCTTCTTCATGATTCACTCTCAGAGTGAGCAAAAGATCGTAGTGATATCCAGAGCCTCCGTATATGATATCTTCACACAACAAAAGAAAGTGGATAAGTGGTCCACATATTTGCAGCAGTTCCACCTCAACATCAAGTATAAAATATGAAGTACCAACTGAGTCGTTGATTGCCTCAGCCGACCTCCAGTTGTGAAATTCACCAGGGTGGTAGACTCTTGTGGCCACGAGACCTCCGGATGGCCCCAACTCTTTGCGATAGACACCGACTTCGCCACCACCTACCAAATGTTGGGTGCAAACTCAATGGTCACTAATTTATATCTTCAGGATGGGTTATTGTTCCATATGGAAAATCTCTAAATTCCATCAAGCGAGCGAGCGAAGCTGATTTGGGAAGCTCACTATAGTAAGGTGGCATGACCCTTCAACATAAAAAATATAGTGATAGTGCTACAAAAACATTTATATTTTTCGAAACCTTGACGAGATGTCAACAAGTACATTAGGTCCTGCACCACCTATGCTATTGAAAAACCTACCACTAAGAAACAAATCCTGTACACCCCTCTACCTACTCATGACAGGCCATGGGAATTCATCTCAATGGACTACATGTTGGGCCTTTCATTCACCAAGAGGGGAAATCATCGTGTTTTTGTGTTTGTTGATCGCTTTTCCAAGATGTCGATTTTGGTCACCTGCAAGAAGAGAATCATAACATAGGCCATTGCCAATCTCTTCTTTGAATGAGTATGGTTACATTTTGAAATCCCACAAACCATTTTCTCAAATCGGGACAGTCGGTTCCTCAACACATTCTAGTCGAGCCTCTGGTCACTGCTGGATACCAAGCTCACCATATACATTTCCTTCCACCCCTAGATAGATGGCCAAAATGAGGTTGTCAATCAGATGTACATTAATTCCAAGCACCCTTGGACATGGGATGAGAGTCTTCCCTATGTCCAACATAGCTACAACCAAGTCCTATATAGCTCAACCGGATGCATCCCCTTGTAGGTGGAATTGGGATTCCAACCATTGGGCCCCATGGATGTTGCACTACCACTGGAAGCCACCTCAGTCGACTTGTCCCCTACTCCACCTGAATCTGAAAAAGCCATCCAGTTCATCGAGAGGATCTAGCACATCCACAAACAGTTTTAGGATATTTTATAGAAGTCCAATGCCAAGTACAAGCAATGCCATGATTAACACTGAGTGACACATACGTTTCAGGTGGGAGACAAAGTTTGGTTGCACTTGTAGAAAGAACGCCTTATAGGGCCCCATCAGAAGCTTCACGCACTCTGTTATGGGCCTTACACTATCACCAAGGTTGTGGGTGACAATGATTTTGAGCTCAACATTCCCCCTTTCCTTGGCCTGCACCCAATATTCAACATGGCTCTCCTTCGACCATATTTCCCACCATTATTGGACACCTCAAAGATAGAAAGAGAGTTGATACCAATAGAGCTCAACCCTGATTGGATGCAAAAATTATCCAGTGATCATATTGTAGACACCTAGGTCCAGGGGACTTGACATCAAAGGATCCATCTTTATTGAGTTGTCAAAGAAGGGAAACTCTTGCACCAAGGCAAGTGGCTCACCCAAGGCCAAATTCAGCTAAAATTTATTCATCTGATGGGGGAACTCAATGCAATGGAGACCATTGCTTTCTAATGGGGGAGGAATGATCCAGATGGATGTCGGTGGCCTCCAAGCTATTCGAACTGGTTCAGTTTGGCAGTTTTTTCCTAGTTTTCAGGTCCCTGACTTCTGGGGCCATTTTGGGGCCCTAAACAACATTTTTAGGGCTCACCACAATTAGATTGTTGGTAAAAGTTAGAATTCGTTGAAAAAATGTGTATTCCTTGGATATACCTTTCCAATGAGCTATCGTGCACCTAAAAAGAAGATCATATGCAAAAGTTACGACCCCAAAAATTTGATGTACTAGCTTACCCCAATGGGGCCCACATGACTTTTGGCACTTCATCTCCTAGGGTTAGGTTTTTGGATGTCTAGGGTTTTGGAATTCATGTTTATTGTAAAAATTCCTTGAGATCCTCATTTTAATCATCTTCTTGCGAATGAGCGCATCCGTCACATATCTTCTCAGAGATAAGCTACCACCATTCTAGCAAGATTGTTTTTCGCTACATTTTACAGTTTCAACTTATTCCCTTATTGAATAGAAACCAATTTTATTGTATCTTTGTTATTTTGTGTTAAGAATACTTTAATACTATGTGTTCATTTTGTTCTATGCATAAAATTTGGATCAGTTGTATCAGAGCAGTCTTCTCCTTGTCGTTCTTAATGCATATCCCTAATGAGGTCAGGGTACAAAGAATTGGGTCTCGAGCTTGTTTTCTTGAGGAAAAAATCTCTCGCATGCCCAAGAGACCACCCATGGTGGGAGAAAATAAAGATGATGGGACAAGATATCCTTTCAAACATTTGCTTGAGGAAGCCCTCATGCAATAAAAGAACGTGATGATTGATAGTTTTGCTCAAATCCTTCGGCGACTACCAACAGGCAACACATCTTCCTAGAGTGGAGGTGCCGCTCCTTCAAGGTACAAATAAACTTTGATATTCCTATATTTGAAGTTCAAATAGATTCAGATGTTGTAGACACATGGTTGAATCTACTAGAAGGGTATTTTTTAGTCCATAACTTTTTGAATAGAGAAAAGATTACTTTTGCGATCCTCAAAGCTGTTCCCCATGTCAAAGATTGGTGGGAAACTTTTTGTGAGAAAAAGGAAATAGAGGAACCATCATTATTTATAGTTGCGGTCACCTAGGAGTCCTTCAGGGATGCTATCAAGGAACAATACTACCCGGTCAGAAGCTATGACGTCCAGTATACAAAATGGACCACATTGCGGCAAGAAAGAGACCAAGCAATGCTAGATTTATCAAATATCTTCCATACCTTGCACACCAAGCTGGGTATCAATTTTTCTGAGCGACATATGGTGCTCAAGTATGGCGGTGCTCTGCATAGATACATCTAGGCCAAGGAGATTCTAGACATCTCTTCCTTGGGCATACCCTATCGGTATACCATCAAAATTGAGCAGAAGCTAAAAAAAAGGACGCGGCAATTCGGGCCTGGGAACCCTCACAACAAAAGTAAGGAAAGGGCAGCCCCAACTTGCAGAACAAAGGACAGAGCAAAGATGGACAATATCATTACAACCATTCCAAGATGCAAGTAAAGAAGGACTCTGGAAAGGCAAAGAAAGATACCTAGAAGTGGTGTGACTTCCATAAGAGTCCTTGGCATAACATTGCAGATTGCCGCTCAAAGTAGTCACTAGTGGCTGAGGTGAAAGCCTTTTAATCAGATGTAGGTTCTGACTCTGAGTTAGAACCAGAAAGAGGTAGATAGATCATTGACGTGGAACCTAGTGCCACCATTGCCACCACCAAGCTCCAACATGGTGAACCAAACGAGCCAGAGGAAGTTCAGTGCCTTTTCCATTCACAGAAGTGGGTGAAAGGCACTGCACTGCATTTCATCATTGATAGTGGTAGCCAGAAGAACCTCATCTCAATAGAGGTCATCAAGTGGCTAGCCCTACCGACAACGTCGGACCTGCATCCCTACACCATTGGATGGTTCCGCCAAGGAAGCAATCTTCGTGTCAGTGAATAGTGTCAACTTTCATATGACATCAAGCCCTTCAAAGATGAGGTATTGTGTGATGTTGCTCCTCTCAAAGTTTGTAATGTTATTTTGGGCCAACATTATTTATGGAAACACCATGCTGTATATGAGTCTAGGCCATGCAATGTTATTATTACTTTGAACAGGAAATTGTACAGGATACCCGAGGCAGTCCCACCTAGTACTATTTCCTTGATCTTTGCCAAGCAATGCAGGAAGGTCATCTCTCAGACCGAGAAGTTTTTCTTATTCATGATTCACTCTGAGAGTGAGCGAAAGATCGTAGCCACATACAGAGCCTTCATGACCAATCTCTCCACAAAACAGAAGTAAGTGGATAAGGTCGAGGAAGAATACTCAGATATCTTCTCCTCTACTGGGGTAACTCTGCATTGTCAAGTCAAGCATCCCATCGATATGACCCCTGGTGCATCTCTACCCAATGGGCCAGTCTATCACCACTCTCTGTTAGAAAATGAGGAGATCAAGAGGCAGATCCAAGAACTTCTCTACAAGGGGCACATCCATCCCAGGTCATCACCTTGTGGGAGCCCAATCATGCTGGTGCAAAATAAATATGGGACCTGATGACTCTGCATTGATTACTGGGCCCTAAACAAAATAACAATCTAGAACCGGTACCCGATTCCCTAAATCTATGACCTCCTTGATCAGCTCACGGGGGCCAAATAATTTAGTAATATTGATCTGAATTCTGGCTACACTAGGTCCCAATAAAATAGACAGATGTATGGAAGATAGCCTTCAAGTCAAAAGAAGGTCTTTTTGAATGGCTGGTCATGCCCTTTGGTTTGAAAAATGCTCCAAGAACTTTCATGAGGATGATGGATGATATCCTGTGACCTTTCACCAATGATTTTGTAGTGGTGTATCTGGATGACATCCTCATCTACAGAAAGGCTTGGGCAGAACACTTGCAGTATATTCAATAGGTTCTGCACACCATGCAATAGCTCAAGCTATATGCCATTTTGGAAAAATTCTCCTTCAGCATGGACATGGTCCATTACCTAGGCTACATCGTTGATCAACATGATGTGCATGTGGATCCAACCAAGATCCAGGATATCTATGACTGGCCAGCCCCAACCACACTCACTGAGCTTTGGAGCTTCTTGGATCTTACCAATTTATATCGCAGGTTCATGTTGGGATTCTCTCATATCACATGGCCCCCCAACCAAGTAACCAAGGGTGGTGGTAAGGAAAACTTTGTGTGGGGCCTATCACAACAATAAGATTTCGATGATTTTAAAAAGCACTTGTGATCATCCCCATTACTTTCGTTATCGGACCTGCAACAACCCTTTGAGATCAAGATAAATGCTTCAAACTATGTTGTGGGCATCGTTCTCACTCAAAATGGCCACACCGTGGCATATCATAGTGAGACATTATCAGATGTTGTTCGTAAGTACCCTACTTATGAAAAAATAAATTTACTCCATTGTGAAAGCTTGTCGTTAGTGGAGACATTACATTCTTGTGAAGGAGACAATCATCCACACTGATCATAATCCACTGCAGTTCATGCAGACAGAAGGAAAATTGTAGAATGACTACCATCAGAAGTGGTCCACATACTTGCAGCAGTTCCACCTCAACATCAAGTATAAAACAAAAATTACCAACTGAGTCGTTGATTTCCTCAGTCGACTTCCAGTCGTGGCACTCACCACAGTGCTAGACTCTTGCGGATATGAGACCTCTGAATGGCCCCACCTCTATGCGACAAACCCTGACATCACCACCAAATACCAAATGTTGGTCGCAAACTCAGTGGTCACTAATTTCCATCTTCAGGACGGGTTGTTGTGCCGTCTAGGTCATCTCTGTATTCCATCAAGTGAGCCAGCAAAGTTTATTTGGAAGCTCACTACAATCGGGTGGTGGGACACTTCGGCGTCAAAACGACAATGGCAGTGTTGCAGAAAAATTTCTACTGGCCGAACTTCAACAGGATGTCAGCAGGTACATTAGGTCCTCCATTTCCCATGCTATTTCCAAACCTACCACTAAGAAACAGGGCTTGTACACCCTTCTACCTACTCCTTATAGGCCATGGGAATCCACCTCAATGGACTACACGTTGGGCCTTCTATCCACCAAGAGGGGAAATCACTGTGTTTTTGTGGTTGTTGATCGCTTTTCCAAGATGGTGATTATGGTCACCTACAAGAAGACCATCACAATAGAGGCCATTGCCAAGATATTCTTTGAGCGAGTATGGGTACATTTTGGAATCCCATAAACCATTTTCTCAGATCGGAATAGTCGGTTCCTCAACACATTCTAGTTAAGCCTCTGGACACCAAGCTCACCAAATTCACTGCCTTCCACCCCTAGACAGATGGCCAAACTGAGGTATTCAGTCGGACGATCGTGCATATCCTGCGCATGTACATGAATTCAAGGAACACCCGCACATGGGATGAGAGTCTTCCGTATGTCCAACATAGCTACAATCAATCCCTACCTAGCTCAATCGACCACAACCCCTTTCAGGTGGGTTTGGGATTCCAACCATTGGGCCCAATGGATGTTGCACTACCCCTGGTGGACACCTCGACTGAATCGTCCCCTGCTCCACCTGAAGCTGACCAATACACCTGGTTCATTGAGCGAATCCATCACATCCACCAACAGGTTCAAGATACTTTACAGAAGTCCAATGCCAAGTACAAGCATCGCTATGATCAACACCGGGTGCCACATAAGTTTTAGGTGGGAGACAAAGTTTGGTTGCACGTGTAGAAAGAACGCCTTACAGGGCCCCATTAAATGCTTCTCCCACTTTGTTATGGGCCTTACACCATCACCAAGGTTGTGGGTGACAATGATTTTGAGCTCAACATTCCCCCTTTCCTTGGCCTGCACCCAATATTCAATGTGGCTCTCCTTCGGCCATATTTCCCACCATTATTGGACACCTCAGAGATAGTAGAACAATTGACACCAACATAGCTCAACCCTGAATGCATGCAACATGAATCTAGTGATCAGATTGTGGACACCTAGTTCAAGGGCACTCAACATCAAAGGATCCAACTTTATTGAGTTTTCAAAGCAGGGTAGCTCCTGCACCAAGGTAAATGGCTCACCCAGGGCCAAATTCATCATAAATTTCCTCATGTGATGGGGGAACTCAATGCAATGGAGACCATTGCTTCCTATGGGATGAGGATTGATCTAGATGGATGTCAGTGGCATCCCACCTATTCCAAGTGGTTCATTTTGGAAGTTTTCCTGTTTGGCAATTTTTTTCCTAATTTTCGGGTCCCTGAATTTCAGGGGACTCGCCACAATCAAATTATAAAAAAAGTTGGATTTTGAAGACAACATATGTATTCCTTGGATATACCTTTCCAATGGGCTATTGTGCACATAAAACAAAGATCGTATGCAAAAGTTACGACCCCAGGAAGTTGAAGTACTAGTTTACCCCAACAAGGTCCACATGACTTTGGGAGCTTTATTGTAAAAATTCCTTGAGAGCCTCATTGTAATAATATTCTTGTGAATGAGTGTAGTCATCACATCTCTTCTCATAGATAAGATGCCACCATTCCAACAAGCTTGTTTTCCGCTGCATTTTACAATTTTAGATTATTTCCTCATTGAATAGAAACCAATTTTACTATATCTATCTTATTCTGTGTTAATCATCCTTTAATAATCCGTATTCATTTCGTTCTTCTCATAAAATCCGGATCACCAGTACTTTAAGGCTTCACTCCCACAGATAGGTTTTGGCAATCTAAACAATAATACATTTACATTGTTCACATTCCATAGCATGGTAATCATAAATAATGATTAATTACAAGCTGGGGGAAACATGGGTATTACAAATGCCCATAAATCCTCTACACCAAGAGCACTTCTCAGTGCTCACAAATTTTGTTAATGAATTTGCAACATTCTCCAATGTGTCCACCTTCATCAACAACACCTTCTTGTCTTCAGTTACCATGTGTCTCACAAAGTGATAATGAACATCAATATGCTTTGTATTTGAATGATAAGTCAGGTTCTTCGCTAGGAATATTTCACTCTGACTGTCACAATATAATATTACATCTAGTTGTACCAACCAAATACCTAGACACAATCTATTTAACCATACTACTTCCTTGCTTGCATGAGTGGCTGCAAAGTATTTAGCTTTTGTAGTGGAGAATTCCACCACATATTGTCTTAGGTCATCCAAATAATTGGTCCTCCAAATAGGTTAAACACATACCCACTTGTAGATATTGTACGATCCATATCTCCAACCCAATCTTCATCCACAAAGCCATGTATGTCCAACACTCTGTCCAATCCTGGTATTCCTTAGTAGCACAATCCATAACTGGTAGTGCCACTCAAATACATGAAAACCCTCTTTACTATTGTCATATGCTCCTTTCCTGGTTTTGACATATACCTGCTCAAAACTCCCACTGCATGTACAATGTATGGTCTAGTACATATTATTGCATACATAAAACTACCAACTACAATCACATATGGAACACGAGACATGTCCTCTACCTCTTTCTGTGTCTTGGGGCACTAATCCACACATAACTTTATGTACACCTACATGAATATGAACCTTGACCAATTTACATTCATGCATATTAAACCTTTGCAAGACTATCTCAACATATTTCCTTTGATTTAACCAGAGTTTCCTGTTTTCTTGATATTTTTTTAATTCCCATGCCCAAAATGAAATTTGTGTTAGAAAAACAGGATCACGGAGCAATAAAATAAAACAAATGCGGAAACAAAATACAAAAGATACACAATACAATAGAGACAAAAATATACTTGGTTCACCCAGTGTGGGCTACGTCCACCAAAGAAATTGCCAGGTCCTTCCTTTATTATTATTCAACAATCGAAGGGATACAACCTACAACAAACTTGTTGTAACTTCCTCTTATTTCTTTCACAGTCTCCTATCTCAGAATACAATATTTGCTATCATACCTAGCCACAATACATTTCCCTCATAAGAGAGGTTTCCCTTATAGGGAAAAAAACCTTAACATAACTTCTACCGTTAGATCTGCGACCTTATAATGAACGGTCCAGATTTACAATGAAACTACAATATACTCCCTTGCACTCCCCCACGTGGATGAGTGTACATTATTCTAGGGTGTAAAGTCTTCATGGGGTATAAACATGGCTGAAAAAAAATACCTATGAATCAGGAAGATAATCAAGCTCCACAACCAATAATTTGCACCACCAAGATCCCGTTGAGGGGTCCTAAATCCCTTTAACTCAACAACAGGAACCAAACCCACCACCGAGGCCCAATTATACTCTACAACGTTTAATAGTGGAATGGTTCTCTAGATCTTATGATCTGGCCAAATAATCGATGGGCTTTTCATTTTCTAATGAAAGCTTCTCCTTCAGTTCAGACACTCTCTTTTTTTGTATTTTCTCTTATAGGTAGGATCGATATAAGATAAAAACCAGTATAAACCAACTAGGCAACAAGGTGGGAAAACTTAACTACTGGAGAAGGTTGAGCTTGGGATAACCCTTTCACTCTAGCATGCAGACAATGATTCTCTACCACAAGCCTAGTACTAATACATTAACCTGATGGTGTTCCAATTATTGACTGAGATACAATTTATCAAGAGAAAGTATGCATGCGATAAACAGTGGCAAGAAAAATAATTTCCTTAACTCTAATCATCAATCACATATTAACACAACGATTTACTTTTCATCATTAAAGACAACAACTATAAAACATTGAATCAGATAACTTATCAACAGTTCCAGAAGTTCTTACTCATTACAACATCCATTCATGTGATAAAATCAGAAATAGTTCCTCTTCATATCCAATCATACACACATTTGATGAAAAACACAAAGTTGTCTCTGGTCCTAAACAAGACTTCTCAATTAAGGCAGATCCAAAATAGTTCTTTACAAATCCAAAATGAGGGTCTTTGCAACAACCATCGACCCTTGCTAACAGGTCGATCCTCCTATTTATAACATAATATTAACTAAAAATAACTATTAAAGTGTAGCTAAGTAAAACAAAACTCGCCACATGGCACTTTATTTAGTTAGTCTTCTAAGAGTCATCAAATGATATCACTTGAGTGGATCACTCTTTTCCTACTCTAACCACTTGATGAAGAGATCCTCACATGTGTTAGCATACGAGAATATACGTTGTTCCATTGGGGTCGCAAGAATATCTCTTATCTCTACTGCTCGTGCTCGATACTTGACTATTCTGGCACTTAAATGCTGCAACATGGCTCGAGCTTTGATCGGGTTCTCCATTAACTATTGCACCTATCTTGGCACCATGTCTTCCACCTTTGCTATTTCTGTAGCCCATGATGAGTCTTTTTCGACATGTGATTTGACTATGTCGCGCAAGTTGACATAGTCATCGGGTGTGCCGAATTCAGGGAGGCCGATGTCTCTCATTGCCTAGTTGATATTGGTCCATCTTTTCTTGCACTTGGTCCATTTCTCTTGGATTTCCCGATGAGGTTCTTGAGCCATTTTTTCCCAATATTCGGCCGATTTATTTATGCGGTTGAGGTTGCTTTCCCTTAACACTCGGATGCCATTCTCTTCGACATCTCGGCCATGTTGGACTACCTTGATATAGTCCATCCTTTCCACGGCTTGATGTGCTTACTCATACCACCTGTCCATATCCTTGCACGTGGCCAGTGCCATGAGGGTGTCTTCTTGAATCTCGACTATCCTTGCAGTGAATAGGTTCTGCTCATCTGTAAATTTACCGTAGGCCTCCTAGAATTCACTCCTTAGGAACACTGTGACCTGTGTGGTGTCCTGGTAACATTTTTCCAAATGGCGCAATTGTTCCAATTACTTCAGAGCAGTGACCAACTCCTCTTCATCAATTTTTTCTCTGTTCAGTTTGGCATCTGTGATTTCCATCCCTGCACCGATAAGTTTGAATGTCTTGGCATGCTCTGTGTTCATCAACTTTTCCTCTGTGGTGATAAGGATGGAGCGATCTAGAGTGATCCTCCTTTTATTGGTGGTTCTCTGCATGATAGCCTTCATTTTCTGGTCATAAGAGATGACATGTATTTCAACAACTTCATCCACCAATTTGGGGATTTGCTAATCTCCCCAGGAGAGCATATTTCCCAGGCCTTTGACGGTGTATATATGTTCAGGAATGGGTTCTTGAACCTCCTCCATATGTTCCAACGGTCTAGACTTTTTTTGTTTCTCATCGGGAGGTTGAGTATCCGTTGAAATTGAAGCATCGGGGGTAGGCTCGGTACTTACTTGGTAATCAACCGTTGAGATGTTGATTTCTTGTTGTGGAGCTTCTTATTTTTGTTCGCCTGGCCCTCGTTCATCTATCAGACTATCATTTTGAGTTTCTGGTTCATCTATTGGTTCAGTGTCTAAGACACTTTCGACCTCCTAGTCATTCTGTGAAGGGCTCCAAATTTGAGCGCCGGGAGCTGGGAAAGATGCCTTCTCGAGCTCCTTTTCCTCTGTGATTTGCACATGAGTCACCAGGGATACCTCTATACTTTCTTCAACATCATAGATTTTTATCAATTCGCGGAGGGGTTTTGGTGCACTTGCTCTCCCTGATGTTATTACTATCTCCAGTTGAGCTGAAACATCCCCTGGTGATCCTGCTTGTGGCGTTGTAACTTCAGGGTCATCTAACCTGGTGATTTTATCAATTTCTATTAGCTCAGGGCCACTTGGACCTATCTGGCTTTCATCTAGGTTGTCGGTAGAGGCCCCTGTCATTCCTATAAGGTCTGGGTCATCTTGCAACTGATCAATTACTCGCTGCGCCTGTTCTATCATGAGAAATCCCCTTGTATGTGCATCATGTGTAATAGGGAATCCTCTATCTTGCATCGGGGCCACCAGGAGAACCTCTGTTGCTTCGGACGCTCTGATATGTTCCCTAGCTCTGAGGGCCTCTTGAGCCTATTTATCTATGGTCGTCGCCTGTTCATCTAGGATCATGGCCCTGAACCTGGTCATTTTGGGGTCGACCATCCTTGCTACCACCTCATCCTAGTCCTGGTCATTTTCCGTGGAGACTCCATCTTCAAATTTGTTGTGGTCATATGGCCAGCAAGACGAAACTTGTGAAGCGTGTTGCAAGACCACGCCCTTTGGATCATGTTAGCAGAATCGTTCTTTCTGGAACCTGAACTTAAGCTGGCTCAACCCTTCTTGTTTGTCTTGAGTTGTGTCTTTAACCAAGTAGAAACCTACATGGAAACCATAGGAAATGAACGCCTGCTTCTTGTCCTTGACCAGGGTGGCATTGTAGCCTTGTAGGATGGTTTGGTAGAATATTTCTCCTACTACAAGTCAGTCCGAGACATGAGATGGTATGAGATGTGGCACTCCGGTAGCCCCGAACACCCTGATGTAGGTGTCGTACTTGTCCAACTACCAATGGCCTACATTTGATATCATATTTTTGGCCGTAGTCGATAGTATCAGGCATTCTTTCTTAAAAATAATGAAATAAATTTGTGTGATGAATTCATCACAGATGAGGGAGTAATACTTTTTATACCTATTCTCCCATATCATGTTGAAGTAGACGTGGACCAGGAGCTCTTGAACATGCCAACTCAGATTCATGCTGACGAAGATGTTTCAGGCACACATGACATTGAGCAGATATGAATCCATGTAGAAAGCTTGTGTCTCTCCTTCCTTCGACGTCTAAGCCTATTGTATATAGATGCTCATTTGTTTAGAAATGATCACTCCCCAGTTGAAACCGCTCCCATAGATTGCCACTATGTAAGCTAAGGTCATCCATGCCTCTGAAAATCTCGAGCAATCCTTCTCTCCATATAATCGACAGATGAGAGCCATCAAATAAATGTATGGCTCCATTAAGTTGGCCGTTTGGTACCAGCTAGTGCTCTGGCTGGTGTATTTATTGTCTTCCCTCCACCATGAGTCCATCACCCGGCTGGTATCGTGGCACTTGTAGAACTTCACGATGAAATCTGTATTCAACTGCTCCTCGGGGTCTCAGAGTTTGTAGTATTTCTAGAGCTCTACATGAAGGAATACCCCGATGCACCCACCATTTTTATCATTGATTAAAAACTTTTGTTTGTCTTTGTGGTCAAGGAACCACTTCAGGAGTTCTATACAGGGAAAACCGAGAGTTTTGCTCGCCACCATATGCAGGTATGATCGTTGGATGTTCGAGAACACTTCATCATTGAGCGGTCTAACATTTGGATCACTGTGTGGTATATATTTCGGGTATTCCTCCCAAATGATCCTTTTAAAGAGTTCTCCCCAATGTAGGAGTGTCATTTTGGATCCTATGCTTTCCTTTGTATCTCCAAAGGCCGGAGGCTAAATGAAAGCCTTCTTCATCGATGTCTTAATGAAAGGTTTCAACCTTGAAGTGTATTCTAATTGACTTGAAATCCATGAAGAGGATCCTTCGCCTACCTCTTGTTCTTTCAGTTTCGGTGCCCTCGACGATCGTCTGGTGGTTGGATTTCTTGGCGGCATTGTTCCTGTAAATCTTGCTAAACCTAGTTATTTTGATACTCACGGGATCTCTGCAGCCTTCGAACTATTTGTCTTGCTTCTTTGGATGCTTTGAAGTTCCTTGCGCGCAGAATGATTTTGTTTACAACGAATCAAGAGAATTTAAACCAGGGAAGAACTTACCTTGTCGCATCAACCATTCAATTCGGGTGATAAGTGAAATTTAAACAAATCTGTCATCGAATCACTGCAACTTAAATTCATCATGGGTTGATGTTGGAGGCGTGGAGGGTGATGTGGTCTATCGGTGATTCTAAACAACTGTTTTGATTAGTGCATGAGGTAGAAACTAATGTAGGATTTGTTATTAATTATCCCCTTAAATTCTCAAAATTCGATCGTATATAACACTAAAACATCCCATCATGTCTCTCTCTCAGTGTGTGGATCAGGGATCGATGATGTGCTATGAACATTTTTTTTTATGTCCTTCTACAAGAATCTCTGACACCGATCGATTTCATCGTACAATGCTACCATGAAAAATCTGATTGAGAGGTCTGACTCAGACTTAGGGAACAAAGAATAATTCAGGGTAAAACTAGACCGTCCGGTTCTCCAATCTAGTAAAGACATGTGGCGTGGAAGGTCGGTGGCTTAATTAGCATGTATTAATCGGAGTTGGGACTTTCGTTAAGTTATGCGTTCTAAAACAAACCTTGGCTTGATGATGCTAAAAAATTATCAAGGGTCGGCGATCAGCTATAAACCTATCATGTGTTTTCTTTGGATTAACTCCCTCGAAAAGGTCCCGATTAAAAAAACACATCGGGGATCGACGACCGGGAGTATCGTTTTAGCGTGGTCAGAATGTTTGTGGCAATCATTTTAGGCTTTCCCCGGTTCCTATAAGCACGTTGAGCATCGACTATCGACGATATCTTTTTTTTCTTTGTTAACCTATATTCCTCTTGTCTTTTATCGATGCCGAAGGGGATCGGCTATTAGCGATATCCTTATGTAATACTTGTCATAAAAAAAAAACTTCCTTTTTCTAATACTGATGAATGTAGATGCTCAACGACTGAGGTTTCCCGAGTGGTTATTTTCCATCTTTGAATTCCTTCCGATGCCGAGTTTGATCGTGTCGGGTGAAATGTTTTGACTATTGATTCTTTATTTAGGTGTTAATCCCTTTTAAGTTATGGGGTTTCATAAATTCAAACAAACCTGAATAGTTGATGAGAATCATGATAATAAGCAAAGACAAAACATTTCTCACAATGAGGTCGAATCAGACAGTGCAAAGATCAAGTGGTACCTAAAAAGTAAAAATTGACATAGGCTTTTAGGGTGTGTTGAGTGCTCAACAAATTGCATCTTACTGGGCAAAAGAAGAATCTTTGTTCCAACCTTGGGCTTGGCTAATGAAAAAGATGGTTAAGAACTTAACTGGTTTTTTATTAGAGCCTCTTTTATCCTTGCATTTGAAAATCCATGGTTGGTTCATTTGGGCCTACTTGTGGGGCTTTGAACCTTTATTCCACGTTTGTTTCCTATAACCCTGACTCACGCCCCCTTTGACAAGAGTCTAGTAAAGCATTCACTAGCAATATGCCCTTTACTTACCCTTATTCACTTGCTATGGCGTTGCTCCGTTGCCAATGAGCATCCATAGCCCCGATGGAGTTATTTTCATACCCTCTCCTATTGTGCGCTCATTTGATATAGTTGATTTTATTTAGGCAGAATGACCTGAGCGAGTGGGAGAGGAGGACGTTTTTTATTTGAAAAATGAGATGGTTAAGGTGAAAATTTTATAACTATGTCTCTGAGGTACATGTAGTCCTTTCCAGATTACCATCTTTACCTTAAGGTTTTACCAGACCACCATGCAGACACTTCATCATTTTTCCAAGGTTGTTCATTTGCGCAGGTTAGATAGAGAACCCTTTAAAACAACCGCAGGTCCCTTAGCGCTTCTTGTGTTGTATGTGAGTGATGAGTTAGGAACATAGCATTTCATATCATATGAATTAAGGTCAACCATTGTCTAGCTAAACACAATCTTCAAAAGCGCAGAAGTACAATAGCAAAAGACAAAACCAAAAAAAAAAAACATTTCGCAATCGACTTATTTGAAATAAACATCATGAAAACATAACACACATTTTCTTTTTTTAATGGAAATATTGTTTTAGGGCTTGGCCATTCACTTGGAGGGTGTCAGGTCCCCCCCTCAGATTCTGCAGTCGATACGTGCCTGCCCCAAACTTCTAGGCCACCTAGAAAGGTTTGTGCCATAGATTCTGAAACTTAGAGTGTTTTCCTTTTGACTCATTTGTTCTATCCCATTTTAGGACTAAGTCTCCTACTTCAAAATTCTTCTCCTCAGCCTTATGCTTATCAAACCACCTTTTCACTATCTGCTGATGAGCTATGAACTTTGATTTTTCTTTATCTCTTTCTTCTTCCAGCATGAGGAGGGTATCAATTCTTTGTTGTATGACTGATGAGGGTTGTCCTCTCAAATCATGAGCAAGTTGAAGAGATGGAAGATATAGCCCGTTCGGGAGAATGGCTTCCTGTACGTATACCAAAAAGTATGGAGAATTCCCTATAACTTCCTTGGGTGTAACTCTATCGGCCCATAAAACATTATGAAGTGAACTATGCCAATTCCTTTGGTTGTCTGCAATTGTTTTCTTCAATATCCTCACTAGGTTCTTATTAGCTGATTCTGCCACTCTGTTCCTCCGTGGATAGTAGTTTGCAGAGTATCTGATTATGATTCCTTTGTCTAGATAAAACTTTGTTAATAAGGTGGAATAAAAGTAAGTTGCATTATCAAAAACAAGAACAGAAGGCACACCGAACCTTGTGATCAGTTGTTGTTCTATGAATTGGATCACCACCTTTTCGTTTACATGGGTCAGAGGGATGGACTCTTCCCATTTCGTGAAGTAATCTATGGCGGTTAGTATGTATCTATGTTGTTTTGAAGAGATCAGTGTAATATCTCCTATGATATCTAACCCCCATTGCTCGAATGGCCTGGAAACAGTTACCAGTTGGAGTGGGACAACTGCTCTCTTCTCCCTCCCCACGCTAATTTGACAAGTTTTACAGTTTCTAGCATATGTGTGAGCATCCTTGAATAGAGTAGGCCAATAATAACCAACTCTTAGTATTTTATGAGCAGTGGTGTTTCTTGTGAAATGTCCACCTGTAGGACCATAATTGAGCTCCTTCATAACTTAGTTTGCATCATCACGTTCGAGACATATTAAGAGTACCCCATCATAATTAACATGGAAGAGCACCAAATTTATGAGGTGATATTGTGTGGATTTTAACTTGAGGGCTCTCCTTTCCCTAGGGTTTAGGTTTTCTGGGCAAGTCCCATGATGCAGGAGATAAGTCAATTTCTCGTACCAAGATTATTTCTCTGGGGAGACATATGAATCTTCACCACACCATAATGCCAATTAATTCTCCCATCTAGGGTCTTCATTTACTTGGTCCTGGGCTTCAACTGCCAATTTGCATAACCCTTGTCCCTTAACTAGTTTAGCAGGTTTTATATCTAGATCAAATTCTTGGACTACTGCCATCTAGTTTCCTCTTCTTTCCCCCATATCCTGTTGAGTGAATAGGGATCAGATTGTAGGGTGAGGTACGATGACTTTGGTATGGTTCTTAAGGATGTAAGACCTGAAGTGTTTCACGACCTTGTATACAACATAAGCCTACTTGTCTATGGCAGGGTAGTTTAGTTTGTCCCCTTGGAGATTAGTGTTCATGAATCATATCGGGGCCTCATTGCTGTCATCATCCTTTTGATTCAATACTGCAGCTAATGATTGGTCGGAGGCGAAAGTATAGAGGAAGAAATCTTTGCTAAAATCGGAACTTTGCAACACTGGATCCTGAGATATTGTGGTCTTAATATTGCTAAAATCCCTCTTTCGTTCATCATCCCACTTATATTCAACATCTTTATGAATCATTTTTTGTAAGGGTTTGATAGTTTCAGCGAAATCGGAGGTGAATTTCCTCACAAAATTGATTTTCCTGAAGAATGATTGCATAGCCTTCTTGTTGTGAGGTAATGGGAGTTGAGATATAGCCTTAATCCTTTCTGGATCTATGAAAATGCCTTCTTGAGATATGATGTGGCCTAACAACTTACCTTCCTCGACACCAAAAATAGTTTTCTTAGGGTTTAAGGATATACAATATTTCCTACGTCTTTCGAAAATCTAGGTTAAATGTTGGATGTGATCTTCTTTGTTCTTTGAATACACAGTCACATCATCTAAATAGACTACTACACATTTTTTTATTAGTCCCCAAAATTCTACGTCCATGGTCCTTTGTAAGGTCGCCCCTGCATTGAGTAACCCAAAAGGCATGCGTTTATAAGCGAAGGTTCCCCACTTGGTTCGGAAGGTATTTTTCAAGCGGTCTTCTTCTGAAACTAGAACTTGGTTGTAACCTAAGAAACTGTCCAGTAGGGAGAAAATATCAGAGCCAGATACAGCCTGCAAGAGTTAATCCATTGGTGGGACTAGGTAGTTGTCCTTTTTTGAAGCTCTGTTGAGGTTTCTGAAATTTACGCATAGGAGGGATTCCCCAGAATTTTTCCTCATAGGAACCAAATTTTCTACCCATGCAGAGTGTCTAACCTGGAAGATAATTTTGGCATATAATAGTTTCTTCAACTCCTAACACATGAAAGGTTCTAGGGATGGGTGGTACTTCCAGAGCTTCTTTTGGAAGGGTTTCACTTCAGGTTTTAATGGGATAATGTGTTGAATGATGTGAGTATTATAAGTTTTCAGATCTCGGTAGGACCAAGAAAAAACATCTTGATACTGTATGAAAATTTTGAGATAGGCCTTCCTTTCCTCTTTAGATATTGTCTTGCCAAGATTTATATTTTTTGGGTTTTCTGGGGTTCCTAAATTTATAGTTTCATGCATGGGACAAGAACTCCCCCATCTTCGCATTCTTTGACCTTTTAAATCTTTCCCTTAGGTCGAAAAGGTTTTCTAAATTGGCTATTCCCTTCGGTATCATGTGAGACCTCGGTTTGTTAGTCGGTTGATCTGTCTGAAGATCAATTTTTGCTGATTGTTCCTGAAATATTTCATTGTCAATAGCCAAGTCTTTGAAATTATCTTGATTGGTCAAAACGTTTATGATCTGTTCATCTCCTTCAAATACATTCCAATTAGAAATATTGTTGGGCACCGATGGTTTGTAGAGTAACTCCACAGTGAACCGAGAGGCTTCATAATCTTCTAGAGGTGATAGAATTGAGGCATCGGTGGCCAGAGAGTCAACAAGAATGTTCTTCGTTCTGGGGATCATTGTAATGTTGAAGGCTTCAAAATGCTCTATTAGCCTGTGCACTTCCTGTTGGTAATTCCTCAGGTGTGGAGAGTTGAAATGTATAATGTTCCTCACTTGTTTAACGACGATTTAAGAATCTATGAAAACCTTCAATTTTTTAACGTTTAAGTCCATGGATTTCTTTCACCCGTGTACTAAAGCTTCATACTCAGTGGTGTTGTTTGTGCATTCAAATTCTAGTCTGCAGGACAAGAAATGTCGTTTACCCTTTGGATCGATGAGGATGCACCCTCACCCTAATGCTTCTTGTGATTTAGATCCATCAAAGTATAAGGTCCATACTTGTGGGTAAAACCTGTCAGCTTCCTCTTTTTTGTCACTTTCCTCCTCTCTTGTTGTTTGTTCTGTGATTTTTAACGCAGGTTCTTGATAGAAGAGGGTTTCTTCTGCTATCGTTGGCAATTGTTTTTGAAAAATCATTTTGGAGTTTTGAGTAAGAGGGACATCATATGAGAAGGGGGAGAAATTCCCGAAATCAGAGTCACAAGAATAATTGCCTAGCACGGGGAAATATTTTGATGAGGGTTCATTGAAGGTTTCTAAGTCGGTGACAGCATGTTTTAGATATCTTTCCATATTGATTCTGATCATATTTGTGAGTCCTTATAATGGCAGCCAAAGGTGAGCCCAGTCTGTACTAAAGTATTGGTTTAACTTCTAAGACCAATCTTGACTTAATAACAATCCATAAGCTTTTGGGATATCTACTACAATGATGTCGATTACTTGCAAAAATTTAGGGTGTGTCGTTATTCTGATCATCACATCTTTGAGCTCTCCCATAACATTCACCTGGGTTTTGTCCAGTTGTATTACATGTTTATCTCTTTTGAGAGGGACTGAGTTTAATTTTTTGCAAATAGACAATGGCATAACATTTGAGGATGCTCTTGAGTCAACCAAACAATTATGGAGGCTTCTGTTGAAGACTTTAAATGTCAAAAGGAATGCTGGGACAAAAGGTTTTCCATTCTTGTCTTTAGAGCAGGTGTTCACAGTTGATTTATTCTTTAGATCCACGGGAATTAGATTTCCTCCTTGGTTAGTGATTGTTGTGGAATTTTCCATTGATTTCAGGGCTTATAACAGAAAGTCCTTTTGCTAAGGGATTCTACACATGTACATGACCGATATATTTTCTTTCAACTTTTTCAAGTCTTCTACTATGTTGTAAACTAGCTTGGGCGATTCTCATGTATGGATGTTTATAGGATTTCTTCAAGGAATAAATGTTGCTTTCGGGTGATCGGGAGTTGGTTTTCCTCCCGAAGTTTGGGAAATAGTAAGATCGTTTGAGACAGGTTGACCCCTACTTCATGTTTGCACAACCAAGACCTTTGTGGGTGGTTCTTGAACCTCAGATAGGTCATCGGAAGGCATTGGTAGGTCAGGGTCCCATATCAACATGGTTGTTTCTTCTGGTGGATCAACCTCTTCTTAATCAACGATATTCATAATTGAGCCACTTGATTGTTTGGTTAGGCAGACTTCATCTAGAAACCGATTGGCCATCAAACTCATGGCATGCACCCATTGAGGGCAGTCTCTTTCAGAATGATTCTCTTAATGATAGGTACAGAAAGAGTCATATGCTACATTTCCCAGATCGATGTTTAAGTTGGTTGGGGGAGGTTCAATTTCTTTGAAAGGAAAATTTCTTTTAAAAAAGGGCTTATAAGGCCTCTGGCCTTGGTTTCCCTCCCCTGCAATTCTCTTCATGTCTATGATTTTGTTTGACAACTTCTTAACCATGCGTTGTAGATCTTTTATGTCCCCACTTCCCTTTTCGGGACCTTGTTCTATTTGTTTCCCTGGGGGTCTGGTCAGCAGTAGTCCTCTCCTGGGAGGAGGTTGAACATATTTTTTAACTAATGAGACCTGGACTTCTTTACATCCCTTCATTTGGAACTCTATCATTTTGGATTCTTCAAAATTCTCATCTAAGTTTGGCTTGGAAGCCCTTTTCACAAATATGAAAATAGACGTCGGGAGAGCATTAGTGTATACTTCGATTTGCAACTCCTGAGTAGGTTTAGCTTCGGGTTGGAATTTGTTTAGGATAGTGGTAAATCTTTGATTGAAGTCTTTGACCTTCTCCTTTGAACTCATGGTGGTGGAGAACAACTCAGCCATCAAATCTCCTGTAGTGGTTTCTTCTACAAATTTGTCTAGAAAATCCTTTTGAAAATTCGTCCAACTAGTTATGGATCCTACAGGTAAGTTAAAATACCATGTGGAGGCCAAATTATTGAAAGTGTAGGGAAAAAGCCTGCATACTATGTCTTCATGTTGAACATTCATCAGTCTGATAACTAGTATGAACTTTTTGATATAGTCTTCAAGCAAGCCTGAGGTTTCAGGGTCAAATTTAGGGAGTAACTTCTCTGGATGTCGAGGAAGGTTATGTACTCATCCAGGGATGGAAAAAGAATCTCTGGCCAACCAAGGTTGATTATTATGAGGTGGTTTTCCCATTTCTTCATCATGGTCATTGTTATCTTCCATGCCTTCAAATCCCGAAGCTGAGAGTTCTGAGTTAAACCCTTCCTCTTGCAAAAAATCGTCGGGTTCGGAGAAGTTGTCGACTGGTGTTTCAGGGATTAGATTAAGAGGATGTTCGATTTCGGTGAGGGAGAAATCTATCAGGTCTTCTACTATGTGCACAAAAACCAGGTTGGGGGACTCAATCACTAGTCTGCTTATTTGTTTTCTTTGAGGAAGTAACAGAGTTAAGGGAAATGCACCGATCTGTCGGGTGTAAGCTCTCGTGATTCTACTGAACTGGTTCAATTCTTTGTGAGGAAGAGCGTAGGGTATATCAGGGAACATATGTTATTCCTCATTCTGGGGTGAGTTACTTCTTTTAGGAGTACTCAGTGTGTGTGGTCTATCTTGGGAATGAATATCCATGCATGTGGGCTATTTTTGAATCTACAGGCTGTGTGAAAGATTTTGTAAAATATATTTTCATCCATTCATTATTTAGACCCTCCTTCTAGTGCCAATTCTGTTGAGGGGTCCTAAATCCATTTAACTCAATAGTAGGAACCAAACCCTCCGCCAAGGCCCAATTAGAATTTGCAACATTTAATAGTGGAATGGTTCTCCAGATCTTGCGATCCGGCCAAATAATCGATGGGATTTATGTTTTCTAATGAAAGCTTCTCCTTTAGTTCAAATGTTCTCTCTTTTTGTATTTTCTCTTATAGGTGGGACTGATACAAGATAAAAGCCAGTATAAACCAACTAGGAAACAAGGTGGGAAAAATTAACTAATGGAGAAGGCTGAGCTTGGGATAACCCTTTCACTCTAGCATGCAGACAATGATTCTCTACCATGCGCCTAGTACAAATACATTAACCTGCTTGTGTTCCAATTATTGATTGAGATACAATTTATCAGGAGAAAACAAGCATGCGATAAATAATGGAAAGAAAAATAATTTCCTTAACTCTAATCATCAATCACATATTAACACAACGATTTACTTTTCATCATTAAAGACAAGAACTATAAAACATTGAATCAGATAACTAATCAACAATTTCAAAAGTTCTTACTCATTACAACATCCATTCATGTGATAAAATAAAAAATAGTTCCTCTTCATATCCAATCATACACACATTTGATGAAAAACACAAACTTGTGTCTGGTCCTAAACATTACTTCTCAATTAAGGAATCTTCGAAATAGTTCTTTACAAATCCAACATGAGGGTATTTGCAACAACCATCGATCCTTGCTAACAGGTCGATCCTCCTATTTATAACATACTATTAATTAAAAATAAGTATTAAAGTGTAGCTAAGTAAAACAAAACTCGCCACATGGTGCTTTCTTCTGTTAGTCTTCGAAGAGTCATCAAATGATCTCACTTGAGTGGATGAATCTTCTCATACTCTGACCACTTGATGAAGAGATCCTTGCATGTGTTAGCATACGAGAATCTATGTTGTTCCATTAGGGCCAAAAGAATCTCTCTTATCTCTACTTCCCATGCCCGATACTTGACTATTCTAGCACTTAATTGTTGCAACATAGCTCGAGCTTTGATCGAGTGATCCATGAATTGCTACACCTATCCTGGCACCATGTCTGCCACCTTTGCTATTTCCGCAACCCATGATGAGTCTTGTTTGGCATGTGATTTGACTATGTCGCACAAGTCAACAAAGTCATCGGGTGTGCCGAATTCGGGGAGGTCGATGTCTCTCATTCCCTGGTTGATCTTGGTCCATATTTTCTCGCACTTGGCCCATTTCTCTTGGATTTTCGATGAGGTTCTTGATCCATTTTTGCCCAATATTCGATCGATTTCTTTATATGGTCGAGGTTGCTTTCCTTTAAAACCTAGATGCCGTGCTCTTTGGCATCTTGGCCCTGTTGGACCACACTGATATAGTCGATCCTTTCCATGGCTTGATGTGCTTTCTTGTACCACCTGTCCATATCCTTGCACGTGTCAAGCACCATGAGGGTGTCTTCTTGAAGCTTGACTATCCTTGTAGTGAATAGGTGCCTTTCATCTGTAAATTTACTGTAGGCCTCTTGGAATTCGCTCCTTAAAAACACTGCGGCCAGTGTGGTGTCCTGGTAATATTTCTCCAAATGGCACAGATGTTCCAATTTCTTCAGAGTAGCAACTAGCTCCTCTTCATCCCTTTTTTGTCTATCCATGGTGGCATCTGTGATTTCCATCCCTACGCTGATAAGTTCAGATGTCTTGGCATGCTCTGTGTTCATCAACTTTTCCTTTGTGGTGATAAGGATGGAGTGATCTAGAGTGATCCTCCTTTTCTTGGTGGTTATCTACATGATAGCCTTCCTTTTCCGGTCATAAGATATGGAATGTATTTCAAAAAATTCATTCACCAGTTCGAGGATTTGCTGATCTCCCCAGGTCAGCATATTTCCCAGGCCTTCAACGATGTATATCTGTTCGTGAATGGGTTCTTGAACCTACTCCATATGTTCTGACGGTTCGACCTCTATTTGTTGCTCATCGGGAGGTTGAGTACCAGTTGAAATTGAAGAATCGAGGGTAGGCTTGGTACTTACTTGGTAATCGGGCATTGAGATGCCGATTTCCTACTACGAAGCTTCTTGATTTTGTTCACCTGGCCCTAGCTCATCTGTTGGACTATCCTTTTGAGTTTCTGGTTCATCGAGTGGTTCAGTGTCTAAGACACTTTCGACCTCTTGGTAATTCTGTGAAGGGCTCCGAATTTGAGCGTCGGGAGCTGGGAAAGATGCCTTCTCGGGATCCTTTTCCTCTATGATTTGCATAGGAGTCACTAGGGATACCTCCAGACTTTCTTCATCATCATAGATGTTTATCAATTCATGGAGGGGGTTTGGTGCACTTCTCTCCCTTATGTTATTACTATCTCTGGCTAAGATGAAACATTCCCCGATGATCCGGCCTGTGGTAGTGTAACTTCAAGGTCATCTAACCCGATGATTTCATCAGTTTCTATTAGCTCAGGGCCACTTGGACCTACCTGGCTTTCATCTGGGTTGTCGGCAGGGGCCTTTGTCATTCTTATGAGTTCTGGGTCATATTGCAGCTAATCAATTACTCCCTCTGCTTGTTTTATCATGAGTAATCCCCTTTTCCGTGCATCCTGTGTCATGGGGAATCCTCTATCTTGCACCGGCGCCACTAGGGAAACATATATTGCTTCGGTCGCTCTAATTTCTTCCCTATCTCTGAGGGCCTCTTGTGTCAATTTCTCTATGGTTGTCGCTTGTTCATCCAAGCTCATGGCCCTGAACTTTGTCATTTTGGGGTTGACCATCCTTTCTACCACCTCGTCCTAGTCCTTGGCATTTTTTGTGAAGACTTCATCTTCAAAATTTTCATGGGCGTACGACTAGAAGGATGACACTTGTGAAGCATGTTGCAAGACCAGGCCCTTTAGATAATGTTTTTAGAATTGTCCTATCTAGAACCTAAACTTGA
>JASDQU010945209.1:2173-17190 GCA_032191745.1 Picea mariana
ACTTATGTGGGTTCAAATGAATATGGTAGAACTGGCATCGAAGAAAAATAACATGTAAGTGACCAATATGGTCTAATCGAATGGATGAATGGGCAGGTAAATTATCGATATAAGGTTCTGCAATATGTTTGATATCGTGGAAATCATATGACATGGCCCGCTAGAATGTAGCACCAACATTTTTGAGACAAAATGGTAGTTTCCAATAGGTGAAAGTTTCCCATGGGAAGATGAAGAATGTCTTGTGTTGACCAACGAGTAGAATGTCAATCTGGTTGTATCCTAAAAATCCATCAATGAAAGACAAAATAATGCTTCCAATGCAATTATCAATGATTTGGTCGATGAAGGGTGTGGGGTAATTGTCTTTTGGAAAAGCCTTATTAAGATACCTATAATCAACGCAGACACGAATGGTTCCTTGTTTCTTAGTGACTGGAACAATGTTAGAAACCCATTATGTCAAGGGGATAGGATAGATAAAGCCAGATTTTAACAATTTCTCAACTTCTGCCTTTATGGCCGCAATTTTCTTGGGATGATCCGGGTGGAGTTTTTGTCGGACAGGTTTCACACCTGGGTAAGTTTTTTATTTCATGCACAACGATCGAAGGATCGATCCATGGAATTTCCTCATAGCTCCAAGCGAAGACATCACAAAGTTATTTAAATAAAGCGGTGTAAGATACCACTTCCTTGGGTGAACAATTAGCACCGAGATTAATATGTTCCATGATACCTTCCTTGATCAAAATATCAATAACGACCGTAGAAGAGATGTTTCCCAAATTCCCCTCAGAAATAGTATCCTANATATCTTCTTGAATTTCTTCGAGAGGTGGTAGAAAAGAGGATCGATGATGGTTGTCATCCCAAGGTACTTCGTCAATACTAAGCATTTCCATAATGGATTCATCTGAAGGAAAAATCTAGGAAATGTAGTCAAAAGAAGAAGACAAGGAGTTCAACCAAGATGAAATTGAATAAGTGTCGAGTGCCAACAAATGTTGGTCATCCATGGAGGGAGAGGTAGATTGAATAGCATCATATGAAGCCTCGACTGGACTAAGTGGAATAGATTCAACTAGTGAATTGAACTCTAACGAACTAAGCACGATCCAAGGATCAGATGATTCTAAAGACTGATAGGTCATAGTCAAAATCATATTGATTGTGACAATATGTTGTGTGGTAGGAGGAAGTGGTGCAGGGAAAGTACCCATAAGAGTAAAGTTTTTCAAAAGACCTACACCAACACTTTCATGCGTGATATTATGATCTCCCAAGAAATGAATATTGTTGGCGGTGGGAGTGCGAGCATCAGGTATACAGTAATCTAATTGATCAATAGTGACAATTTTTCTTTGATGAGGGAATTGTACACATAGAAACACCGATGAAGCGACGACAATCATGGAATAAAACCAACTTATTCCTAGTAACAAGTTGTAATTGAGGGGAGCATCGACTACCTAGACATCAACAGAGACGGTTTTTCCACCAACTGAATGACTAAGGAATGCAGGAGTCCGTGAAGATGAAAACCTCACCCATTGAATGCGTGAAGCATTGTAGGCGATTGTTCAAGTGTGGGTGATTTTAATTCTTTCCAACAAGCTAAAGACATGACATAAGTGGAAGATCCCTCATCCAAAATAGTGCAGTGAATGTGTTGATTGTGAACAACAACATCAATTTGAAAAGCAAGTTGGTGAGAAAGTCGTGATTTGAAATTGTCCAGGTTAAACATGATATTTTTGGACAACTCAGGATAAATGGTGCCAATGGAAGCCAAGAGTGTTCTATGTTGACTTGGGTAGTGTTGTATAACTTGCAGTGCAGACATAGCACATGGTGCTTGAGCCAAATCTTCACCAATGTTGTAGTTTTGGGTGGCACACAAACTAGGATTGAAAGTAGACTTACAGATGGTGCTCTTGGGAGGGCGTAATATAGAGTCAAACAGAGGTTTTTCTATCTGAAGTGACCCAGATGGAGGACTAACGGAAGCAGGAGATGGATCCGGTAAAGAACCATTAGTGACCTTTTCTTTGTTAGGTTTAGTTGGTGTCTCGTATTTCATAGTGTGAATGGTTAAGTCAATCCCATTGAATATATAAATATGGGCACTTGTCAAAGATTCATCATTAAGAGGGTGGTTGGAACTTCCCCCTGTGAGGTGGGAGAGTCCTTGAGCAACCATAGATTGTTGCTGAGGAAAAGGCTATGCTAACACAACGGGTTGGGAATTCCCTTTGAAATTTTTTTCAACTTCATCGCGATGTGGACAGTCTCGGTTGTAATGATCATCACCACAAATAAGACATGGGAATTTCGGTTTCTGCTATGGTTGCTTTTCATTAGCAGGCGGTGGAGTTTGGGTTTTGGGTTGTTCATTATTATTATTCTTCTTGGGTTTATTTTTTGTCTTATTCTTACCTCCAAATTGTTGTGAAAGGGAATATTGAATTGCATTCACCTCAAAGACTTGAGTTGGGAGGGAGGTAGAGGAGATTGAGGTCGAACTAGGAATGGGCACTGAAGCAGAGCGATTTATTGTTCTGGTCGACTGTGATGTAGATTGGGTTTTGATGGAGCCAATAACTCCATCTGCATGTGATGTGGATGAAGGTTTTGATGGATCGGTAGTGGCACAGGTAGCATTTGGAATCAACTCGTACAAAGTACCAGATTGTGAATAAACCAAATCTAAGTACTGAGCCTGGGAAATGGCTTCTTCCTCAGTGACTACATCGCCCATAGAGATGTCATGCAAAATCAGGGGTAAAATATATTTAGTGAACCATTCCACCAATAATTGTTCAGGAATGATTTCTTTGATCAGCCTTCGTCATCATCTCCACTCATGAATGTGATCAGAGAGATGCATGGAATTGGTCTGACAAAGGGAGTTCAAGAGTTCAGTGCCCTTCTCATAACAGATGGGTAGCTGAAAGTGTGTGAGAAAGGACATGGCAAGGGAGTTGAAATCTTGAAAAGAACCACGTGGAATTTGAATGTACCACTTGGCTGCTGAGCCCGTAAGGGTCCATTGGAAAAGACATAAATGTATATAATCATCCATTAATGAGTTTGATGAACACCATAAATGAAATTTCATCACATAGTTATTTGGGTCTTCTCCAGGTTTATCGTCAAACTTTGGGATGTCGAAAGGTAATTTAGTAGGAATCAATGGCCAATAAGGAAAATGTAGTATGGGATCATTGGTCAACCGAGACAAGTCTGGGAGATCCAGAGTAGCAAGGAAGGATAATTGTCGGTTAACCTGAGGGTGATACTAGTGTGGCATAGGGACACTAGTAGGTCCATAAAATGGTTGAGATGGGTAATTGTATCCAGTAGGTCCTCCTACATACGATTGTTGTTGACCAGGATAAATAGGATTCGATGATTCTTGAGGAACATTCATGAGTGGGGAAAAACCCAGTGGATTCTAAGGGGTGTAAATCGGTTGATTCGGTTGCGGGGGATAAATGGTTTTCCCTTGAGGGGGGTAAACAATTTTTCCCTAAGGAGGATACACATTAGCTCCATGGGAAGGATAAACATTAGATCCTTGGGGAGGATAAGGTTGTTGTCCTTGAGGACCCTAGGTGGGATTTGGGACGCTCGGATAAGGTTGTCCATAAGATATTCTGGAAGGAACAGGATTGGACACTCCTTGTGGGTTATGGTATGATTTCCCTCTAGCGTAGGGTTGATTAAACATGCCTCCTGAAGATAATCCCTAGGATTGCAAAGTATTTCCAACAAAAGAAGGTTTCCCCCCCACCATAGGTGGATTAACAACCAATATTTGACCAATAAAGGGAGGTTGTCCTCTGGAAGGAACATGAAAAGGTGGTTGTCCCCCTGGAGAGGTAGGCCCACTATAATATGGTTTTCCTCTGGAAGGGATCGATCCACTAGATGGTGGTTCCCCCCCATTCGAAATATGTCTGGAAATTGATTTTGTCTATCTGGCAAGGGTCTTCATTCTCTGGTGTAAAGAAGTTCCAATAGGGTCCTGTGGAACATGAGGGGTCATAGAGTGAAAAAGTGTAAAGGCAAGAGTAGTGGTTGAAGTGCCTTGGGTATGAGTAGAGGTGATGACTCCATCATTAAGATGAACTTGTGCTGAAGTAACAATAGGATCAACGACCTATTCGATAGGGTGATCAATAGTTTGACCAGATGGTCCTACCTCGGTAGCAGGAGTGTCACGAGGGTTAAGAGGTTGTCGAATGTATTCAAAATTATCATAAAGATCATGCCCCGATGAATTCCTCCATACAAAATGAGTAGGTATGTGATGTGTATCTACTGTTGTAGTAGGACGAATAGGGGTCCTATAGTCATCACCAAAAATTGGTTCTGTGGATCCCATATATGTTTCAGTAAACGGTCACAAAGGTAAACTTGGGACTTCTTCTTCTATAACATTACCGAGTGAGTCCAATTGAAGCAAGAGTGGTTCAATAGGATATACCGACACATGTGTAGTGTGAGGAGTGGTATTTTCAACTGTAACCAAGGCTCTTTCCAAATTTTCTAAAAGAGGAGTAGCAACACTCCGAGCTTCAGATTTATTTTCTACCTCTCCACGGTAGTTTTCTTATGGTGATTTAGGAGGTAAGGTTTGGTAGCCATCTTCTGGAGGCAACCCTTTCATCCTATGTGATCGACAAAGACCTTTATCATCTACAAGATCAATTTTGAAGAATTATTAAAACAACAACACACACTAAAAAAATCTAGGAATACCAACAAGCAAACAAACCTTCTCTCGATGACCATACTAGTTGGTGATGAAATCCAACATCGCGTAATCAAGTCAAGAAGGGGATAGGATACGAGTAGGTGGAACAACTATGATGGCCACATGCTTAACAAACTTATGCCTTGGTGCAAGCTTCCACACAATGATCGTGGATTTACCCTCCAAGGAGCCCGAGTGAGTTTGACCACTGTCTGTTCCAGGTACAGTGAAGACTTCCTTTCACTGTCACCTTGTGTAAAGACCCTAAATATTATGGATAATAAGGACACCAACTCACAGTCATCCCCTGGGTGGGTAAATTCGATAGTCTAGTCCAAACGTATGGGCAGGATAACAAGTCTGAAATTCTTCGAGAGAACTGAGGACAAGTGGATTGATAGAACTCCGGAGGACCTCGAACAGATTCATCATTCATGAAGCATCGAGACCAAATGAGGAAATTTGAACCTCAAGAAGAACCCCCAATATATGATCTGACTACTACGAACAGTCAAACCACAGAGGGATAATCTTCATAGCTCTCTCGAACATGACCTCGTGCATAACCCCTATGTGAGAGGGGGACCCCATAAATTTTGTATGAAAATTGGATTTTCTCTCCCTGTCTCAGGATGTTAATGTTTGTTTTGAATGCTTTGGAAAGTTGTACTCACAACCTAATCCAAAGTGCTAATCCTAGTTTAATGTTGGTGGAGGAATCTAAAAATAAAACATTTCTAGATTGATTTTAATTAGCATTGATTTTTGTGGTTGTTCTTTACTCAGAGGTGAATGAGAGTGAAACTGATGATATTATGACTCGATTCCAAAAAATGCATAAGAAAAATGATAAGTAATATTTTCTTTCAATTAATTTTTATTTATGGGAAGGAGAAGAAGTTTTTTTTCCTTTTCACTATCAAACACAAAAATGCGGAGACTTCATGCAATTGTCCTCAATCAAGAATCCAATTCAATGCTAAACTATTCAGAAAATGATCCTAATATCCAAAAGCCAATCGTGAAAATATATCTCTTTGTTTAAATATGAATTATAATCAACTTGATTCAAAGCTTCTTATGCCAACCATATTTCATCATTTTCAAGTTGTAAGAAATTGGAATCAAACATCATATAAACAAAAAACACACTCTCATTATGATCAAATAAGAAGAAAAAAAAAACAAATTTTCAAAAAGAAAACCAAAACTCAAACAAGAGGAATTGTTTGGAAATATAACTTCAAAGATCAACTAGAAAAATACAAAGATCTCTGAACCTCCTTATAAAAAATTTCATGCAATCAGATAAATGAGAAAGTATCAAAACAAATCTAGATCTCAAAGAGGAAGAGTGATTCCAAAACAAGGAAGAGCGATTTCAATATTTTCTAAAAACAAAAAAAACATCAAAAACCCTTGGAAATCAAATGGTTGTAATATTTACAAAAGACACATACTGATAGCAATAGTCCTGAGCAGGAGAAAAAACAAAACATCCAAAATATGTATCCCAACAATTTTCAACAACACAGAAAATCGACGCTCTAGTAATAAAGGCACCAGAGTGTTGCAGTGCTCTGTAAAGCACTGCAGGGGAGCGCTAGAGCTCTAGTTGTAATGGAAGGGGAGAGATGTTTTCTAAGAATGAAGAGTTTTGACCCAGAAATCAAGCAACTCAGGAAAACTTTAAAAATCAATGTGTGTAGGATGACTTCAATACCAACAACAAATATAAAAACCAGAAAAACATAGTGAATAGGATCTAAAGGCGGGCAAAGACTAAAACAAGACCAAGGAAGGAAACCAAAACTAAAAGCTTTATTCCCTAGTATAGTCACCAATTTTTGTTGTAGGAAAATTCCCCTATGGACAGGTGAATTCCCTCTTGGATCTTAGACCCCTATGATGTTTTTCCTCACTCAGTCCAAAATGAGCCTTGATCCCCAAGCCTTTCAATAAGTACTGAAATCCAATAAACCATGAAGACGAAGCATACTTCCTATTCTACCATGATTAGTTTAAAACTAGATTCATCCAAAGAGACAAGTTCATGCAAATCTACACAATCTTGAAGGAAACAGACCAAGCACATGTATTAATGAGAACAAAATAAGGTTCTTACAAAGTGTAGATGTAGATTTAGCATCATCACCAAGCTCTCCTTGTTCAACTCCTTGCTCGAATGATCCACCATCAAAATGAAAATACTTTTCACTGGTTATTCTCCCCCTTTAACCATGAGAATGCCTCCTTATATAGGCTTTGAGAGACTTAACCACCTTAGATATTATTGGGATGAGTTGAGGATATTACTCCATCAGTTGTGGGACTCCCCTTAGATCCAGCCTTAAACATGGATTGGAGCCAAACTGACTCAGATATTTCTCAGCTGTCTTCAGAGACAAGAGGGCTTTGGCCCCAATATTTTCTCAACCGATCGTTGCTCCCTCAAAGTGGGCCAGAAAGCATTGCAACACTCCCTCCTAAGAGGGAAAGGAGTGATAACACTCCTTGCAAGTGGGCAGGGGAGCGTCGATCTACAAAAATTATTTTATGATGGTAATTTCTCAAGGTAAAAGTTTGTACTCTTTGCCAAAAGATATATTTCTTTCTTTTAACCAGTCTTAGAGGATATATCAAGTGTTCTTATGATCTCGTCCGCAATGCGACACAGGCGATATGACAATATCATTTCTACGACACTTGCGACATAGGCGAGACGACAATATGATTTCTGTGACACTTGTGACAAAGGTGTGGCACTTGTGACATTTGCAATAATGACAATGAGACATCATTGCAGTGATTAATTTTGACGTGTAACAGATACACCCACGGGAAGTTGATACACCAAACTACCCAAAACAGGGTCCACAAAACTATTGGCTTTTCATCTTCTGGGGTTAGGGTTTTGGATTTTCTTTATGATAAAAAGGCCTTTGGGGCCTCATTGTAAGATCATATTCTTGTGAATGTGAGTAGTGGACACATCTCTTCTAAGAGATAAGTTGCCACCATTCTAGTGAGTCTTTCACTCTATATTTTTACAGTCTTTGTACATTTTCTCTCATTAATAGAAAATTGTGTATTATTGTATCTCTTTGTTTATGGTTGCATCTCTAATACATTTCTATTATATTATTGAATATCCAAGATATATTTGTACATTTCTTTATTATATCTCCACTCTCATTTCATGCTGAAAATAATATGGATCACTGGTATCAAAGCAGGCTTCTCTTGATCGTTTTTTTCAATGTATGTTTCCAACGAGGTCTGAGTATAGAAAGTTGGGTCTCGATATTTTCTCTCTTGAATACAATCACTCTCACATGCCCAATAAACCCTCCATGGTGGAAGAAAAAAAAATGACATTGCAGACGATTCTATGAATCTGTTGCTTGAGAAAGCTCTCACGCGATAGAGGGACGAAATGATGGAGAATTTTTCCCACATCCTTCAATGCCTACCAATATCAAAAGGCACATATTCATTAAACAACCACTTTGGAAGCATGTTGGCATAGGGGTAAACCCAGGGTTCAGCGCTATAACAACATACCAACAAAACCCTAACTACCAGCCCTTTCGGCAACACCTGCGAAGAAAATGAAGTCTCACCCGAGGTAGAGGCAGGGGTAGTTGCAAGACTCATTTGTTTGAAACCTTAGCTGGGACACAGATCTATGATTGTAATAATTAACAAAGCACTTAGCACCAACACTTAATCAATATTTAACCACTATCTACTCCACAGATAAAATAGAGCATCACATCTTTCATCTAGATCTGATGTATTTAAGAACATATCATAGAGAGGTAGATTAGATCTAGCAGATTCAAGCACTGAGCATATTCACATAGTTCATATCTAACATCCATATACATAGTTAGTAAAAATCGTAAATAGAATATCTATCTATATCGAAGCACTTATAAAGTAAAGACATAAACACATCAACACATCGCACAAAGCATAGAAACATAGCATGTACATGGTTCACCCCCACCCTGGGGCTATGTCCACCAACTCTTCTTCTTTATTATCTCTAGTTAAGCTTCTTACAGGAACATAGCATCAAAATCCTACTCTGCAAAAGATAGGAGATCTGCGTGCACTCCGCCAGATCCTCCTTCTTTGAGTTAGGGTACAACACTAATCCTTCTTAGAATTACTTGCATGTAGCTCTGCAAATCTCAAACAGTTTGCACAAAGCATCTACAATCCATACTTAGCACTTAGCCCAATATCACATAGATATGCATATATCCCTATATATGCACCTCTCCTTACATTGCCTAGATGTCTATTTATACTTTACAAAATAGGCCTAAACATGGGTAAACCCATGGGACGACATCCCCATACCCATTACATAATCCCAAGTCCCAAAAAGGACCCAAAAAGGGGCCAAGATCCTGCAATATCTGCTTCGTCTTGTGCTCCACCTTCGATAGGTTGTCAAAGTCCCAAAATAGGTCAAACTTGACCAAGGATCTCCCAAAACTTGGTCAAGGGCCAAAAGGCCCTCAATACTCACCTGTGACTCATCCCGAGTCACTCTGATATAGGTAGTTCTACTTTGAAATCCTTTAGCTTGGCTCGAGTTGCTTCAAATTTTTGTTGTGCTATGGCCTCTTGTTCAGTGAATTCTTGGATGACTACATCATTGATAGGTCCCTCTAGGAACTATTCAACTACAATGACAACCTGCTCGGGTTCTGCTCCTCGACCTTCAACCACTATGAACAATTGGTAAGCCTTATATTGTACAGGTTGGAGCCTCTGAGTTACTTCCATAAATCTTCTCTGGATAGTGTGGATCTACTGATGGGCGATGTGTTTCTCTTGGGATTGCTTCATTATTTCCACAACTGACAGGGGCTTCAACTATGCCTATATTATCTCTGCTTCCTTTTTTGCTTCTTGAAGCTATGACTCCAGTGCCTGCAATTCTGGGTTCTTAGTGAGTTATCCTTTCCTTTTTTACAGTGTTGCATTGTTCTATGAGTACGCCTTGCACTTGCTTCAAGGCTTGGGTGGCTTGTTCTGTTTCTTCCTATGCTTGTTGAAGGTGAGCTTCGACTGTATCAGCTAGTCTGTGGAGTTGGGCTGGCTCATCTCCCAACTCTGGTTCTCCCGATAGCAGGGGCGCAGTGGAGACTGCGCGGATGGACTGAAGGGACTACTATACCCCTCAGAGTTTGACTTGAATTCTATCATATATTTCTTCCTGCTTCACTTCTTGTTTCTCTGCTATTTCTAGTGAGGCATCGTTCAAGGCTGCTATAATGAAGTCAAAATCATTGGAGGTGAGAACAGTCTGCATCTTGGTCATGGTGGCTTTTGATTTCTTTCGAGAAGAAGGTTTCAGGGGGGAAACCTTCCTCTTCTTCAAGGGGTCAACCTCGTCTTTGGGCAGTGTTACTTTGTGTAGCTTCTGTTCATATTCTACTTCTCCATCACCCCCTCGGTCAAGTGACACTAAAGCAGTCTTTCCTGAGGTGTTTCTTAATTTTTGGACCTCCTGAGTCTTCTTGGGTGTATTTTGTTCTTTATGAGTGTCCTCTAGGTTGTCAATATTAGACATCTCTGTAGGGTTGGTCAGGATAAGGAGGTCAGTGGACAATTCCTTAGTGATCTCCTCAAAGCCTTCTTCTATAAGTTTATAATATGACTTGAGCTTCTCTTTATGTTCATATCTCACGTTGTAATGTAGATGAAGTGTCGATCTACATTGAAATTCATCAGGGGTCGGAACCTTTGTAATGTGTTCGGATTCATGCAAGGCTCAGCTTTGATGGTTCTCTTTAGCTGGAGGTAATACGTATGAAACACAACATTCGACTGCCACTGTTTGTTCATATCACTTGAATACCAAAGGGTAGAGAACTTTGTGGCAAGCTGTTTGAATGGATCTATGTCTGGGAAGTTCACACCTTATGGCATCTCCTAGGCTACAAATGCAATGAGGATTAGGAGCCAGCTAAAATGAAATTCATAACCTTGATCCTGTTCTTCTTGACAGTCTAGTTCCAACTGGTTAACGAAGTACTTCACCCAGTTCATCTGTAGGCCTTTTGCGCACTTCCCTACAAGGTCAACGATAAAGCTGGTGACCTACATAGGTCAGTTCTTTCTTACTAACTTTCTAGCTATCAATTGACATGCTAGCCACATTAAGCCACTCTAGATGGAAGCTACCTTATATCCTCTTGTTCCCTTCTCAACATCGCCATATGTATCCTTGATCTTTTGCACTAGCCCATGATCTGTGGCCTTTCCTGGGTAGAATTATCGTGGGTCGGTTCCTTTCATACTCAGTCCTGTGATCCTGTGGATCAACATTGGGTCAGCTATAATACGATGGTCTAGCCATAATTAGCCTCCATGGTAACATGACAGTAGCATCTTGACACATGTGTTGACTTCCTGGTGTCTTCCAAAGTGTGGTATATTCATGACATTCAGCAGGGTAGACTGTGCAAGGTTCATCATCCAAGACTGAGGGATGATCTTTGAGTTCTTTCCCTTCGTTCTGGTTAGGTACTTGTATGGGGCAAGCATACCATAGATATTGTGATCTCCAAGGTTGAAGTCGCTGAACTTCAATGCTGTGATCTTATCTTGCTCTGCTCAAACTACGTGTATCCCCTTCCAGAGGTATGTAGTGACCATGGTGTACTCGAAATATCTTGGCACACTATCATGATTCACCATGCCAGCCAGAGGCAGGATGTAATTGGGAAATATGGTTGGAATCAGCTTTGCATTTGCTAGGTCATATTTGTGCTTGGTTTTCTTTTCTGCTGAGGTTCGGGATGATCTGGCTCTATGAGCAGTCGACATAGAGGCTTGTAGTCCTCTCGTCAATGACGCTTGTATACTTGCAAACATCGACATTACTTGTTCAGTCATGAGGTCGATGAGAACTTCTTCGACAAATTTCTTTGTAGCACTGAGCTCGTCCGACATACATGCTCGAGATTGGAAATCTTGGGTTAAAGGAGTAACTTAGACACTGCAATGGGATAGAGGACAATAGCGCAATGATCATTGTGTAAAATCAATGAGTCTATGGGCTCAGATTCACAGTTAGCAAAAGTGCATCGGTGCATGGCGCGATGGGATAAATAGATAACTTGGCAACAGATCTCTTGCAATGGGTGAGAATCCTTCATTAACTCTATTCTATCTATTATGGCGCAGTCCAACGATCTGGTGGTGAACCATAAATTCCTTTCTACCCATTCGAAGGGTCGACCAAATAGTTATATTGTTCCCAACGACTATATTGCTTCACCTTGGTGAAGTAGCATGTGATGTTGTTCTGTTATCTCGACGAAGCTCCAATTTTTCAAATTTTCCCTCTATGAAGTTCCTTCTAGAACCTTCTGTAACTTTTTGATCTTAGCTCTCTTCTTACTTAGCTTTCTGCACTTCTTTCCAGTGAGCTTCATCTCAGTATTCCTTTTTCCATTTTGATTCTTATCTGCATTTGGCAGAGTTACTTCACACCGTTGAGATTCTTTCCTAAGATTCGAGGGTGATACTTCCTCTTTATCTGGAATAGGTACTTCAATCTTATGTGGGTCTTCTAGTGTTCTTGCAACTTCAACAATTGGGTCTCTAATGTTAAATAGCTTCAATCTATGCTTTTATTCTTCAATCAAGTGTGTGATCCTTCTAGTCATGAAATCTTTTAACTCTTGTTTCTTCTGCTCTAAAACTTCTTCTTCTTCCTTCCTTCTAGTCTGGTCTCTTTCAATCCAAGATTTTCCTAGTAACATGGTAAATGGGGCGTTGTTCTCAATAAATTTAAAAATCTTGAAATCCTCCTTTGTCGAAGTCCCATTGGAATTCATAGGTATCTGGGTGAGATTTCCACATAGGTTTATCAACTTTCCTTTGAATAGTCCTATTCCTCCTAATGAAGGAATCGTAGCAGGCCTTCCTATAGCTTCCCAAGTTCTTTCTGTCACTATATTCACCTGTGTTTCCTCATATAGAACACAGTCAATGTCAAAGTCTCCTATTCTTACTTCAATGAATTATTTTTCTTTGAAGACCTCTGATAAACTGATATTTCGGTGATCATTCAGGGTTTCTATAATCTATAGCAATACTTTCTTTGATTCTTTCTGGGGTTCTTCCATAGTCATAGTTTCTGGATCTTCCTTAGGGTTTTCTTGTCTCATGTTCATTTCTTCAAGATTAGCAACCATTTTAGGGAAATCCAATACTTCATGGTCCATAGATTTGCAACAAAGACAACTTGGTCTTCTCCCAGGGCATTCCTTAGTAAGATGTCCCAGTTTTCTGCAACTATAACAGAGGGTTAATCCTCTCTTTCTTTTAAATGATCCCCAACCTTTCTTGTACTGAGCAATAGGATCATGGTAACTAACCTGCAAACATTTCTTTCTAGGATCCTACATCCACTTGTTAATCCAAACATTCTTTCTATGCATAGGTATAAAATATCTTTCACTATTCTTATCAGATCTACGTAATTCAAACCTTCTTTCATCTATTAGTGCCCTACTTTTCAAGCTAGGACATAATCTATCAAACATACCTAGATCCATATTGTTGAAACAAAAATTTCCACTTATCTTACTTCTACAGAGAACAAAGCTTTTAGATCTAGAACTTTTCACTATTGTTACCTTTATCAGAGTACAAAGCATTCAGATCTTACCTCTTTTCTTCAGGTCGGACTTCTTTTCTTTAGCACAGAGCTTCTCAAACTAAGTAGAGTACTGCGCACCGAGGTGACAGATCTACACATAGATATTTCACAATTTCAGGTTGGATCTTTGCACAAAGATTCTTCTTTCTCAGTTCCCAGCAATCACAGTTCCAGGTTAGATATTTGCACAAAAATTCTTCTTCCTCAGTTCCCAGAAATCATAGTTTCGGTCAGACCTTTGCAAAAAGCTTCTTCTTCCTTAGTTCCCAACAATCACAGTTTCGGGTCCCAACAATGTAACCATTTGTTGGCACAGGAGCAGACCCAGGGTTCAACGCTACAACAACGCACCAACAAAACCCTAACTACTGACCCTTTCGATAACACCTGCGAAGTATATGAAGTCTAACCCAAGGTAGAGGCAGGGGTGGTTGTAGGACTTAGGTGTCTACAACCTTAGTCGGGACACAGATCTATGATTGTAATACTTAACAGAGAAATTAGCACCAACAATTCATCAATATTTAACGACTATCTACTCCGTAGATAAAATAGAGCATCACATCATTCATCCAGATCTAATGTATCTAAGAACTTATCATAGAGAGGTATATTAGATATAGCAGATTCAAGCACTAATCACATTCACATAGTTCATATCTAACATCCATATACATCGTTAGCATAAAGCATAAACAAACTATCTGTCTATATCAAAGCACTTAGCAAGTAAATACATAAACACATCAACACATCGCACAAAGCATAGAAACACAACATGTACATGGTTCACCCCAACCCTCGGGATACATACACCAACTCTTCTTCTTTATTATCTCCAATTAATCTTCTTATAGGCACATACCATCAAAATCCTACCCCGCAGAAGACAAGAGATCTACACGCACTCTGCGAGATCCTCCTTCTTCGATTTAGGGTACAACACTAAGCCTTCTTACAATTACTTGCACGTAGCTCTACAAATCTCACATAGTATGCACAAAGCATCTACAATCCATACTTAGTAATTAGCCCAATATCACACAGATATGCATATATCCCTATATATGCACCTCTCCTTACATTTCCTAGATGTCTATTTATACTTTACGAAATAGGCCTAAACATGGGTAAACCCATGGGCCGACATCCCTATACCCATTACATAATCCCAAGTCCCAAAAAGAACCCAAAAAGGGGTCGAGATTCTGTGATCTCTACTTTGTCTTGCGCTCTGCCTTCGACAGGCTGTTGAAGTCCCAAAATAGGTCAAACTTGACCAAGGATACCCCAAAACTTGGTCAAGGGCCATCAAACCACCTCTCCTTTCAAGGTACAAATTAATTTTGATATTCCTGTATTTGAAGTTCAAATAGATGCAAATGCCCTAGACAAATGGTTAAATTTGTTAGAAGGTTATTTCTCTGTTCATAATTTTTCCGATAGGGAAAAGATCACTTTTGCACTCCTTAAATCTCTCACCCATTTCAAACATTAGTGGGAAAATTACTAAGAGCAAAGTTTCACAGAGGATTCTGGAATATATGGGGTCGAGCCCAC
>JASDQU010945209.1:17240-28465 GCA_032191745.1 Picea mariana
TGGTTAAATTTGTTAGAAGGTTATTTCTCTGTTCATAATTTTTCCGATAGGGAAAAGATCACTTTTGCACTCCTTAAATCTCTCACCCATTTCAAACATTAGTGGGAAAATTACTAAGAGCAAAGTTTCACAGAGGATTCTGGAATATATGGGGTCGAGCCCACTTGGGATTTTTTGTGGATGTGGTAAAGGAACAATATTACCCTGTTGGAAAATATGAGGACTAATACATGAGATGGACTACACTGAAGCAAGAGAGGGGCCAAGAAGTTATGGATTTCACCAATACCTTCCATACCTTGTGAACCAAGTTGGGTATCAAAGACTCCAAATGATATTTGGTTCTGAAATATTGCGGGGCTCTACACAGATACATCCAAACTGAAATGGATTTTCTAGACATCTCATCACTCGATGTTTCTTATTGATATGCTGTTAAAATTGAGCACCAGAACAAATGGGAGTTTGGGTTTTCAAATATGAAACAATCAAAGTATCATAAATACGGACCTAAAAAACAGTCTCTTGAAAACCATTCCAAGCCACAAGAAAAGAAGGGTCATGGGAAGACAAAGAAGGACACTGGAAAATGGTGTGATTTCCACAAAATCCCCTGGCACAACACCGAGGAATTTCTCTCAAAACATTCATTGGTGGTCAAGATCAAAGACAAGGATCCAAACCCTGATTCAAAATCTAATTATGAAAATACTGATAAAAGACATATCATCGATGAAGACCCCATTGCTATTGTCACGACTGCATCAATTCAACTAGAAGAACCAACAGATCCTGAAAAGGGGGAGCACCTTTTTCATTCACATATGTGGGTGAAGGGGACCCCACTGCATTTTATTGTTGATAGAGGAATCCATAAGAACCTCATCTAAGCAGAGGTCATCAAACAGTTGGGATTGTCGACAAAACCACACCCACAACCATACAAGATTGGGTGGCTTTGCTAGGGATGAGATCTCTGTGTCACCCAATAGTGTCGATTGTCATACAACATCTAGCCTTTAAAGGATGAGGTATTATGTGATGTTCTCTTGGGCCAACCATATATGTGGAAGTGCCATGCTATTTATGAGTCTCGACCCAACAGTGTCATTATTTCTCTAGGGGGTCATCTCTACAAAATTCTAGAGGTAGTTTTGACTACTATTCCACCTAAACCGTGCTGCAAGGTAGTATCTCATACTATAAAATTCAGCTTATTCACAATCTGTTCAAAATATGAATAGAAGGATACTGCAACCACTACAGCCTTGGCCAAAGCACCTTCTATCCAACAAAAGCAGGTTGATAAGATTGCACCAAAGTGTAAATATTCCTTCTACACATAGGAATATCATGTAGCTATAATGGTTAAAAAGGTCCAACCCTTCCAGCCACTTGTTCAGGACAACCTTCAACAAGCTAAGTAGGGCAACCTCTCCAACAAGGCAAGCAACTCATCAAGATGCATATTCAACAAACAATTTTACCTCTCCCATGGGCACTCAAAAAAATGGAGAACATTACTTCCTAAGGAGGGAGGATTGATATAGGTGGATATTGGTGGCCACCCACCTTTTCCATCTGGCTCAAAAAATATTTCTAGCAATTTTGGTAATTTACTATTTTTAACAGTTTTTAATTTCCGGGGCCATTTCGAGGGCCTAAACGAAGGTTTTTTGGGGTCGATATTCTCAATGATAGCCAAAGGCTATGATTTATCCCCCTAAATTAATCTTCTTGATGATACCTTTCCAACGAGCTATCGTTCACCCCAAAGGGAGATTGTATGCCAAAGTTACGCCCCCGGGAAGTTGATACACCAAACTACCCAAAACGGGGTCCACAAAACTATTGGCTTTTCATCTTCTAGGGTTAGGGTTTTGGATTTTATTTATTATAAAAAGGCCTTCGAAGCCTCATTATAAAATCATCTTCTTGTGAATGCAAGTAGCAGACACATCTCTTCTTAGAGATAAGATGCCACCACTATAGCGAGTCTTTCACTCCGTGTTTTTATAGTCTTTGTACATTTTCACTCATTAAATAGAAAATTGTGTATTACTGTATCTCTGTGTTTATGGTTGCATCTCTCATACATTTTTGTTATATTATTGGATATCCAAGACATCTCTGTACATTGCTTTATTATATCTCCACTCTCATTTCGTGCCAAAAATAATCCGGATCATGAGTGTTGATATTATGTTAGTTGCGGGAGGTATTTACCTCCACATGTAAACCTGACAAGGATAGAATACTTTGGGAAGCAAGAAGAAAACCTAGTGAGTTGGCTAATAACCCTAGAATACTTGTTGGCTCAAGAAGATAATTTATATTAGGTTATTATTCTCCAAGAGAAGAATTCGGCTAGAAATAATAATATATACTGAACAGACAGATACCCGAAATGAGAAGTCGGTCGAGGAAGTTAGCCAGAATTAGTATAAATATAGGAGGCCAGTTCTCATTCTGGCAGGAAGTCGTAGAATTACAGATCAACACTTGTGCGCACTGCAGTTGCCCAGTTTCTGGGCAGGTTTGGAGGAGAGTTTCCATTGCAGCTATTGCAACTAGCAGTTACACTTGGACTATCTCTTGGCTAGCGTTTGGACTATCTGATTGGCTCTTGTTGGTGTGCTATCCTTGGGGAAAGGTGTTATAACCCTAAATTGTACCATCCATGCTTACCTAGCATCAGGCCAACTCATACCCTTTCCTTGCCAAAGCCATGCTGAACAAACTCTTGAAAAACCTGTTAAATCAAGTAACCCGTTCCCTAACCCACTTCTGGGCACGTTGGAACGCTGGTAGCCCTTCTGCTGCACGCGTTGGAATGCTGGCTGGCCCACTATATCCCGTGTTTACCTAAAAAAGCACAAAATAAGGAAAGTTTCCAATGGAACGAAACGCTTTGGGTCAGTTAACTGGAACTCCCAGCCATGCATGGCCGAGAGTTTGTCCAAAACCCTAGCTCCTTCTAGCCTATAAAAGAAGGGGTAGGTGTACTATTCAAAGGAGGGAAAATCATAGCAAAGAAACTCTGCCCAATTGTTGAATCCGTTTTGTCCCAACCCTTTAGCCTTTCCTCAAGCTTTAGGAGAATTCAAGAAAAACAGTTGGAGGACAAAGAAGAGGAGGAGCCCAGGATCAGGATCAAGGAACGGTGGCCGATCTCTATTATCATTGTAAGTGGATTCATATTGAGATTAATAAAGAGTACTTTTCCCATCCCAATGCACGATTCTTATATGTTTTATTCGATTTATGCTTAATCTCTAACCCTCTAGTAGAACAATAGCATGCATGCGTAGTTTTGTCTTGATTGTAGGATTGCTTTTTGGAAGGAGCAGCAGAAGCAAGGGGATAAAGCACAATGGAGGATCCACACCAAATGGCGATAAAAAGGTTAGTTGGTTCCTTCCATGTTTGCATGTGAAAACGGGTTTTAGGTTTGGGGTAGAAGGTTAAAAGTAATTTCTGAAGGGTCATGATCTGCATGCAAGTTTAAGCCCTAGCTTATTAGTCCGTAGGGTAGAATTTCCCCACAATAGAATTAGTGACTCCACTGGGGAGATTTACTCTTAGGGTTTTCGGATTTAATTAAAGGTTTTTGGGTAGTTCAAAGAAGTAAAGTTTCAGTTTATTTGTTTATTTGTTTTCTGTTAGGTCAAAGCTAGCAGGGAACCTGGTTATCAATACCAGTTTTTTCTTGACTGTTGCTTGACATTTATTATCAGGACACACAGAGGTACACGCGGCCTGCAAAAGGCTTGCACGCGTGTAACCCGCGCCCTAACCTTCTGTAGCCTGCGTTTGAAAGCTTGCTGCAGAGGTTTCAGTAGCGTGTAGGACTCAGGAAGCTTGAGAGGCAGTCTCCTCTTCCCTGTCAGAAGTTTACCTTCTTAGGGGGATTTCTGGATCCTGTCTGGGTTTTGCTGGTTTACTGTCTTGTTTTCAGTCTACCTTATTGTGTTGGTTATTCTTTGCATTTGTTTTCTTTTTGCAAATTTTCCTTTTCTGTTAAAGTAGAAGCATCCAAGCCTTTTAGAGACCCTGGTTGTCAATACCAAAGGCCCTTTTTAGGTCTAGGCTTCCTGTGTGTTGTTTTATCTTAGCTTTTATACAGACCCACGGCCTGTTCAAGTTTAGCCCGTGGGTACCCACGCGCTGTTATAGCTCAGCACGCGTTTGCACGCGTGCTATTTTGGTGACAGTTGCGGGCTTGATTGGTAGATTTTCAGCTTGGGTGGGGTAGTCATCCCCTCCTGTGGTGAAAAGAGCTCCTCTCAGGGGTATAGAGTTTGGGGCTGCACAGTCAACAGGTTAAGGCATCTTATCCTTAGCCTGTGTTTTTTAGTTGATGTTTTGATAGAAAAGACAAAAGAGAAAAAAAATTGTTTTATGGTTTTTAGACAAGTGTTAGGATTGGTGCTTTCTTGATTGCTTTTTCGCATCTTTGCTCTGATTCTTTTGCGATCTGCGCTTTAAGCCAAAGTTTTATTTTCGTCCTCTTGGTTTTGTGCTTGTCAGTATTTTCCCTTGTTGCGTCATTTTGCAATTAAATAAAAAAAAAAAATTTCTTGTTTCATTTTCTTCTTGGTTTGAAGATTGTGTTGTTGCATCAGTAGCTAGGAAAGAGTCTTTTTTCATAAGTTTTTGCATGAAATCTTAGAAAATTCAAAAAGAAAAAGAAGTCTTTCTTGTTGAAAAGTTGTTGGTTTTGCATTTTTTGTAAAAGTTTTTGTTTCCAAGCATTTCTTGTTCATTTTGCTTTGAGTCTTTTACACACCATCAGTTTCACTTTCATACTTTGTGACTTAAAAAGCCCATTAAAAGAAACGCTAATTAAAAATGATTAGACTTTTTGTTTCTAGGGTACATACACTAGCTCAGGGCTAGGGCCTTGGAATAGGTTGGAGAGTAAATTTTCCAAGGCCACTCAAACCAAACATTGGAGTCTGTCAATAGGGAGTGTAGAAGTCCAGTTACGAAAAGTTATCTGGGACCCCCCTCTAACACAGGGGTTAAACACGAGGTCGCGTAAGGAAATGTAGCGGAGATAACCCCTTCAAAGATGGACCAAGCGTAGTGGAGAACACATATCGAGGATTTGTTAAGGGATTCCGTCGTTTTCATTTGCCATAGAGCTTCATGGGTCTCGAATCCATTCGAGGTCCTCAGTTGTCTTCCGGACCATTTGCTCTCGATACCCTTGACAGGTTTCGGGCTTGATACCCTGCTCATTGTGGTCTACCTGACTATCAACTGTACCCAACTGGTGACTGTTCACGTGCTGGCAAACTAGTTGCCAATCTTTTCTAGGGACATACACGGGTGACTGCGGGGGTATACCACGGTACCTAGGACATACATCAGGCCATGATTTGCAGAGTATACCCGGAGGGTGCTTCCGTATTCGAGTTGCACTTGCACGGGTAAGTTGCTCTAGTGTTGGTTGTTGTAACTGTTCTTCCAACTAGTTTAGTGGTTGCTTGATTTATCTTTTAGGGGATTTCTTTTAGTGCGTGTTGCTGTTTGTTCATGTAGAATACCTTAGCATGTTGTGAATCTTCTCACACAGTGGAGGATTTAGATCTCCGTCGGTCACGAAGGCTTCTGGGCCTACCGCCGGTTATACTAGAGCCACCCCCACCACCATTGAGGCGGAACCTAGACCAAAGAGGGTCTTTCGAAGCAACCAGGTTTCAAACCATTGAGCCCGAACAACTCCCAGAGGAATCAACCGCCAATCTTGGATCGGTTGAAACCTCAAACACTGATACATGGCCAGACATTATTGTGCCAATTCAATTTTACGAACGCCTGCCAGTGCCTAACCCAGTTATGGAACCAAACTCTGTTACTTCCTCTGGGAATTCTTCCATTCCCATCACTATTGCTACCATAGGAGAAGCTTCTCCTAACTTGCCTTTGTTGACGGTCCGAGCCACCATGGTCTCAGCCGCAACTATGTCACACAGTGGACTGACCCCATCTATCGTGGTGGCCACACCTCCTTACACACCTAGTGTGACCGGCCCTCCGTTTTCATACGGTATGCCTAGTTCAGGTACAAGTCCTGCACTCACGTCCTCCACTTTACAGACTTTGGGTCTGGGGGCAGGGAGCTCTAACGCTCCTCTGCAAGGTCAACTTGGGGGCATTCCTATCCCTTTCAATGCTTTTCCTTACGCTGGAGGTCATATCTCTCCTTTGTCCCCTTCGCTTGGTGGATTGCATCAGCAGTCCACCGGGTAGCCTGTACACACAAGTTCGTTTGGAGCCGGGAGTCAAGGAACACCTGCGCAAACTCTGTCGGTAAGTTCGTCACCGTTTGTTTGGAACGGGACGTTTGGTAATAACACATTCGCATCCGTTGCTTTCCCATCTGGGGGCACACCCATTTTTGAACAGTTTACGCCGGCACAGGGTACTATTCCTGCACTGGGGGCACATATACCAGGACCTTGGAACTCAGGACAAGGATCCATTCCTTCCTATGGAATGTCGTTCTGGGGTAATTCTTTCCACAGTCAATGGAACCCAGGACAGGCTTCTATGCCTCTCCCCTCGGTACTGGCATGGGGTAATCCTTCCCAAAGTCCATCGAACACGATGAATGCCCAACATCCTATGTCCTTTATGGGGAATCAGCCAATGATGTCTCCTCAGATGCAAAACCCTTACGCTGGTTAGGGCCATGGTTTCTACCAGAACCTAGGCTAGCAGCCAAACTTTTCCTGGCAACCTGGTGCCAGTCAAACTCCAGGACCCTTCTATCTAGGCTATCAGCAACAACCCAAACTACCATTCCTGGCAACGTTACACTTGCCAGATTTTACACGGTTGTTAAATGATCCAATCTGTCATGATCCGCGTTGGCCTCCTATGCTGATGAAGTTGCCTTCGGACATCCCAAAGTTCGAGGCCAAGCCAAACAAAGATCCAAGTGATCACGTGACTACTTTCCACCTTTGGTGTTCATCTAACTCACTGAAAGATGACTCCGTCCAGTTGCGATTGTTTCAATGCACTCTTATTGGGAGTTCTGTGGAATGGTACATAGAGCTTGATCGTTCACAATATTCTTTTTTTGGCGAACTGGTGATGGCTTTCCTTAACCATTTCCAGTTACCTGTGAGATACGACGCCGGCACATAGCTGCTAGCCAATTTCTCGCAGACGACAACGGACCATATCTCGGATCATATTCGAGAGTGGTGACACTGAAAAAGTCTTATCAAGGTACCCGTCCCACCAGCATTCCTGCTAGAGTGGTTCCTTAAGTCTTTAGTTCCACAGCTATCCAAAGACGTCGTGACTTTAGGGGTTTTCTCTGAGGAAGATGCCATCATGAGGGATCAACAGTTTGAGCTTATCTATTCTCAGTCTGGTCTATTGTACACCATCCTGCCGGATGCACCACGATCGATTCTGGATAAAACCAGACAGAGAGTCGGACCACATGCCGATGGTGTCATTGGTTCGGCACAAACCAAGCCCGCTGAGCAATTGACACAACAATTACAACAATTATCTATACAACACTCAGCGGCCAGCCAGACTACTGCGTTGGCTGCTCCTCCTACCCAAACGTCGGAATTACACTCCGTACAGACGACTAACCCAAAGGCCACCCATCAATCTGAAGGGAAGAAAAAACAACACAAGAAGGGTAAGGGGGATAAGAAACCCACTGATAATGCTGGCGAGAGCACCACGGAAAAGAGGAAGGCGAGGTATCCGTGCAACCTATGTGCGGAAGACCACCTGAATCATCTATTCCCTCGACTTGCGAAGGCCCAGAAGTTTGTCACACAACAACAACAAGCTGTGTTGACTAATCCCTTTCAGCATGGACAAAATTTAACTCAAGCCTCTACAAGTCCCGAGGTGGGCAGTCAAGAAAACTGCCCTCCCCCAAACAATTCATCTTCCGCGAACGTATATATGGTTAAAAGTGATGCTTTAATAACAACTAGAGTGCACGACTATAGCAAACCAAGTGCCTCTGAGAAGGGCAAAGAAGCCGAGATCCCATCTCTTCCTCTACAGATCGAGAAGATGTTGGGTGAAACAATGACACGCATTCTAAAAGGTGCGTTTAAGCGAGCTTCTCACAATCCAAATGCAAGGGATGCCTAGAACTACTCTGTGGTGGAAGATTTATCACAAACCCCTTGTGTTATGTCCACTTTGGAGGTCCTCCAAAGTTGCCCTGCTCAGAGGAAAGCCTTGTTGACTGCTTTAGGCTCTACTGAGACTTGTATCCTGGGTACCATCATGTTAGATACGACTGACTTGAAAACTCGTTTGCCTTACCACGTTGTGTTTCAGATAGTAGTGGCTCATCCCATGAAAACTTTTACACGGAATATTTTCTGCACGGTGGTAGACGAGGGCGCTTCGACTTGCGTTATGTCGTTAGCATGCTGGAAAGCCATTAGTCAGCCTGATTTGTCTCCATCACCTACTCTCCTCACTGCGTTCGACGGTCGTTCTTTCCGACCACATGGCATCATTCCTTCTTTCCCTTTGCAGTTAGGGGGAAAGACCATGAGCGTCGAAGTAGAGGTAGTTGATGCCCCCATCGACTACAATCTTTTGTTAGGTCGTAGTTGGACTTATGCTATGCAAGCGGTGGTCGCTACAATTTTTCGAGTCTTATTGTTTCCACATGAAGGCCGGATAGTGACCATTGATCAGTTGTCCTTCTCTCGACCTGACCCAGCCTTGGGGGCATCCACGGTTCCCATGGTTGATAATCCTCAAGCCGGTGTCGTCAACGTCAAAGTTGGCTTGTGCCCATCTTTGATGGGTACTTTCGATTACCCACCTCCTCATGGCGATGTCAAATTTATATCGACTCACCACCAGGTTGAGATTTTTCACGTCTTGTCATTCCGCACGACTTACTTTCAGGATCTGTGGATTCTTCCTTCCCCATCAGACATGACGAATGCGACGGGGCATGTGGGCATGTCTACGCCCTTGTCGACCGCTGAAGTAGCGTACTCTTTGGTTCAGCAAGCTTTAGCTACTCCTGATCTGATTCCCGCACAAGAGTTGGATCCACTCCTTGAGCCTATCTGGGCTCAGGATTCTCTTGCCAACACCGATTCATTAGATCTAGTGTTGCCTTTCGACGAAGCAATAATCGAAGAAATGACTGGTCTAGACAAAAACTGGGAATATCTTCATCACAGATCATATTTCCTCCCAGAGTTACACCAAATCGAGGCAGGAGAATTCACTATCACCATGACGGGAGATCAGCCTTGTCCCATTAACCTCTTAGCTACACAGGATATTTACATTGAGGGCAATATGGAGACTATGGCTGCAACCATACCTATCAACATCTCCTGAACCCCTAGTGTCGTGGAGAATGTCTTTGTCGGAGTGGATTGCTCCCCCGAAGAGATTCAGATTTACATGGATCTTTTCAAAGAATTCTGCGACGTTTTTGCCTGGTCTTATGAGGAAATTCCAGGCATCGATCCGAACATAGTTGAACATGAGGTCACTACGTATCCTGATGCTAAGCCTGTTCGACAGAAAATTTGTCCAGTTAATCCTAGGAAAGCAGCAGCTATCAAAGCTGAGGTTGAGAAATTGCTTAAGGCAGGGTTCATATACCCTATTCACTTGACTCAATGGGTGTCAAACCCCATGTCGGTCAATAAAAAACAAGGCACGATTCGTGTCTATACCGATTTCCATGATTTGAACAAGGCATGTCCAAAATATAATTATCCAACCCCATTCATCGACCAGATCATTGATGAGTGCGCCAGTTGTGAAGCCTTTTTGTTCATGGATGGTTTTTCGGGCTATAACCAAATCCAAATCAAGCCTGAGGACCAACACAAAACGTCATTCATTTGTCCATGGGGTACATTCGCCTATCGAAAAATGCCTTTTGGTCTCAAGAATGCTGGAGCCACTTTCCAGCGGGCCATGTCTTTTGCGTTTCACGACCTCAAACATATAGTCGAGGCCTATCTAGATGATTTAGCATCACGCTCTCACAAGCGAAAAGATCATCCTACACACCTCAGGCTCATCTTTGAACGCTGCCGCTACTTCCGGATTCACTTGAATCCCAACAAGTGTAGCTTTTGTGTCACGTCAGGACGTTTGTTAGGTTTCATCGTTTCAACAATGGGGATCATCGTCGATCCTCTTAAGGTGGAGGCAATAGTCCAGTTTCCCCCCCCACGTACAATCTTACAACTTTAGAGTCTTCAAGGCAAGGCGAACTTCTTACAACGCTTCATCGCCAACTATGCCGAAATCACCAAGGGCTTCATGCGTTTACTGAAGAAAGACGTTCCCTTTTTCTGGGACAAAGCAGCGCAACACTCTTTCGACGCATTGAAACATGCCCTTACAACCACACCTCTGCTACGGCCACCAAATTATAACAAGGATTTCCTATTATATCTCGCTGCAGCAGAGTCAACCATAGGCATGGTTTTAGTTCAGGAAGATGTATAATTTTCTAAATATGTGATCTATTACCTGAGCCGAGGCCTCGTAGGACCGAAACTTAATTATTGTCATCTCAAAAAACTTGCATTGGCAACAGTTCATGCTGTTCAATGGTTCCGTCACTATGTTCTGTTTCGCAAGATCACCGTCGTAGCTGTCGTGAATCCATTTCAGTACATGTTGACACGACGAGTTATCGGTGGAAAAATCAGTAGATGGATGGTCATCCTCCAAGAATTTGACTTAGACTTCGTTTCAGCAAAGTCCAAGAAGTCATTGGTCTTCGTCGAACTTATTTCAGAACTTTCAGTTGAGTCAGGTGATGTTGTGCCTGAGGAATCGCCTATCTGGGGGGATATGTTTTTGATTGAATCGTCCGACCCCTGGTATGGAGATATACTGATCTATCTCTAGAATTTGAAGTGCCCCACTTCTGCTTCTCGTGATGAGCATTGGCAGATACGCCATCAGGCCAAGAATTTTCTCATACTCAATGATACGTTGTATCAATGATACGAATTTTATCTGGGTTGGCAATGACCCAAAATATTTTACGAGCAGGTTACTTCTGGCCCACACTCATTAAAGATTGTATCGAGTCGGTCAAGAAGTGCCATCCATGCCAAATATTCTCACGGAAGATGAGGGCACATCCAGCTCCCATGTTTCCTGTTATCACCGTCGGTCCCTTCACTAAGTGGGGGATTAATTACACTACTTGCAACCTCCCA
>JASDQU010945211.1:0-10027 GCA_032191745.1 Picea mariana
AGACACTTTGATTGTTGTTGTATATGTTGATGACCTTGTTATTATTGGCAATAACACTATTCTCATTCTTAGATTGAATAAACAACTTGATGACTCCTTTGACATGATAGATATCGGTACTTTGCATTATTGTTTGAGTCTTCAAGTATTACCATTATGTGATGGTTTTTTCATTTCTCAATCTAAATATGTACTGGATCTTTTGACATGTTTTAAGATGGAATATTGTAAGCCATGTGTTACTCCTTTTCAATCTAGATTCAAGCTCACCAAAACCTATCAAACTAGTTGACCACACATTTCAAATTCATCAAATTCATCGACAACTAGTTGGAAGTCTTATTTATCTTACTCATAGTTGACCACACATTTCCTTTTTTGTTAGTGTGGTTTCTAGGTTTATGCAGAACCCCAGAGAAAGCCACTAGAAAGCATTCAACAAATTGTCCATGATCTCAAGGGTACCACTCATTTTGGTATCAAGTATTGTCAAAGTTCAGATTCATTGTTCGTCTTCACCAACTCCAATTAGGCTGGTGACAGTGATGATCAAAAGTCCACTTCTAGCTATGTATTTTGCTTCAGCACTAGACCTTTGGTGTTGTCATGCAAAAAATAGAACGTAGTATCCTTATCGACTACAGAAGAAAAATATCATGGTGTCGTTCATGCAGGTACAGAGGCAATTTGGATCCACCAACTTCTGGGAGTACTTGGCTTTCATGTTCAGACCTCAACTACAATTTACTGTGACAATCAAAGTGTCATTCAAGTTGTTGACAATCATGTTACCCACAATAAGATGAAGCATGTTGAGTTCTATGCTCATTATTTGAGACAATTGTTTCATGGGAACATTCTCTCTCTTGAATATTGCAGAATAGATGATTAGGTTGTTGTTATCTTCACTAATCTTTTATCTGAAGATAGATTTATCAAGCTCTGTATAATGCTTGGGCTTCAGGAAGCTACAATTATCGGGGCGTGTCGTGCTGACGTAATTTCACCTCCTGAATCTCCAAAGTTGTGTGTTGATGGGGGGGTGTTGGAACATCAAGTCAAGATGGTTCGTCACACTTCTCCCACAATCAATCGGTTGGGTAGTCAATGTACATCCAGAAACAATTGGTTGAGTGATTGACCAGATCTCTACATTGGTCGGTTGAGTAGTCGACAAGTTTGTCGGTCAGACAGTCAACCAACAATCGGAGACAGACGGTTGGTGGATCAACCAACCGAGCAATTGACTACGATTTGGATGCATGGACAGTCGGTTCAAGAACTCTTGTTGAGCTTACTAGACAGTGCAGATTTGACATAGTCAACTCTAACAACCGATGGTTATAAGTGGACAAGATCCTCTCAATTTCAAGGAAGTTGGTTAGATCTAGAAGCTATAAATAGCAGACCCTATGGGTCATTATTATCATAAAGAAGAAAGGAAATATCATTGTTTTGTACAAGATGTCCAATCTGCACTGTGATGTTCTGATCACAGTGCGTTGTGCTTAAGTGTTGTAACAATGTCTTTAGACATCACCTTTTTCTCTTCGAAATTGTAAGTTTTAAACTTGTGAAGTAAAGCAATGCATACATATTCTTAAGCAAAATAGAAATTAATCAATGGCTCATACACACAGTACTCAAAGATTTACGTTGGAAACCCTTAACTGAGAGAAAACCAACCTTCTTTGGTGCCACACCTCTCAACTCTTCATTGTATTAATTTCACCATTCACAATAAAATATATACAATAATTTATGTATTTCACAGCTATCAAAACCCTAATCCCTTAATCTAGGATTAATTTAGAAAACCACTAAAAATAGTTAAAAATGCTAAAATATCAAAAACCGCCCAAAAACAAAATGGGGCCCTACCTCGAACTCTTTGCATAACCAGGGGGGCAATCCTAGCCCCCCCACAAAGAGAAATAGGTGATGGGATCGTCAGATAGAATCGTCAAATCTGACACACCCCCCCACACACATGCAAAGAATATAACACCTATCCAACATTCTCCCACTTGTTGTTTTCTTTGCATATAGGGGGTCAGAAGATTACATAGTCAACAATCCATGGCAGTAACCTTCTCCAACAACACCTTCTTGTCTTCAGCCATGTCTCTTACAAAGTGATATTGGACATCAATATGTTTTGTATTTGAATGATAAGTTGGGTTCTTTTCCAAGAAGATTGCACTCTAACTATCGCAATGTAATCTTGTTTCTTGTTGTACCAACCCAATATATGAACATAATATCTATAACCATACAGCTTTCTTGCTTGCATGCATGGTTTCCATGTATTCAATTTATATAGTTGAGAGTGCCACTACAGCCTGTCTTCTTCTCATCCAACTGATTTCTCCTCCAAATAGGATAAACACATACCCACTTGTAGATCTTCTGCAATCCAGATCTTTAGCCCAGTATGCATCAACAAACCCATGTATGTCCAAGACACCATCCAATCCTGTTTTTCCTTGGAATCACAATCCATAGCTAGAAGTGCCACGCAAATTCCCGAAAACTCTCTTTGTTTTTGTCCAATGTTCCTTCCCTGGTTTGGACATATACCTTCTAAAAAATCCCACTACATGTGTAATGTTTGGTCTAGTACAAACTTTTTCATACATCAAGCTGCTAACCGCACTAGCATATGGAACATGGGACATCTCCTCTTCCTCTTCTTATGTCTCGGGACACTGATCTACAAATAAATTTACACCTACATGAACAGGAACCTTGATCGGTTTACTTTCTTGCACATTAAACCTCTATAATATTGTCTCAACATATTTTCTCTAATTCAACCAGAGTTTCCTATTTGCACAATCTCTTTTAAGTTCCATTCTCGGGGTGAAGTTAGCAGCACTGAGATCCTTCATGTCAAATTTGGAGGATAGTTGTGATTTAACCTCCTTGATAACATCCTCGTTATTTCCTATCGACAACATGTCATCATCATACAACACTACATAAATGAAGTGATTACCAACCTGCTTGGAATATACACAGTGATCAGCCCTGCTTCTCACAAATCCCGGTCCAAGGATGTATGTGTCAAACTTTTGGTACCACATCCTAGGTGATTGTTTCAGACCATATAATGACTTCTTTAACTTATAGACCAACTATTTATTTCCCTTCACTACAAAACCTTATGGTTGCTTCATGTAGATTTCTTCTTCCAGATCCCCATGTATGAATGATGTCTTCACATCCATCTGTTCTACTTCAAAATCAAAAGCAGTAGCAACAAATAAAATAAATCTAATAGAAGTTAACTTGGCAATAGGAGAAAATTTTTCACTAAAGTCAATTCCCTCTACCTGGGAATAACCTTTTGCTACTAACAGAGCTTTGTATTTCTCCACTTTTCCTTTTGCATTCAACTTCTTATTAAACACCCATTTGTTGCCAATGACCTTTCTTCCATTGGTGATTGCCATGCCCTATTCTTATCCAAGGCATCCATATCTTCAATCATGGCCTTCTTCCAAAGTTTGTTATCCTCTAAATTCACTGCTTCCCTAAAAGTTATGGGATAATCATTAGTAATAGATAAAGTAAAATTAGCACGGAAATCAGGTGGACTATACCTTTCTAGTTGCCTTATTTCCCTCATTGATCTCCTCAACATTTGAGTCTGAGGTTCTTCTTGCCTTGGTAGGAATTTCTATTTGTGAACATCTTTAACATTTATAAAAAAACATCCTGGTTGTAAACAATCTTCTTAGTTTCTGGGTTCCAAAGCTTATAACCTTTCATACCATCTTTATAACCCATAGAGATACACTTTTCAACTTTATTATCCAACTTACTCCTATTTTCCTTTTGAACGTGTACATAAGCATCACAACCAAACACTCTGAGATGTTCAAGAGAGAGTTACTTACCAGTCAATACCTAATGCAGAGTTTTTTCCAACAACACGGATGGGGGTGATCTATTTACCAGGTAACATGCAATACCCACTACCTCTGCCCAGAATTCTTGTCCTAACCCGACAACATTAAGGATGCTCCTTGTTTTTTCCATCAACCTCATGTTCATCCTTTCTACAACCACATTTTGTTGAGGTGTGTATGGAGTAGTTTTCTTCCTTGCTATACCGCACTTCTTACAGAACTCTTCGAATTCATTCCCACATAATTCTCCACCATTATCTTTCCTCAACACCTTTATTTTCTCCTCTGTCTAATTTTCTACCAGAGCCTTAAACTCTTTAAATTTATCAAATACCTCATATTTCTTCCTAAGAAAATAAATCCATGTGTTCCTTGAGAAATCATCTATGAAAGAAACATAATATAGAGATTCACCTAGTGACGGAACATGCACAACTGCGAACACATTGATGTGTATCAACGCTAAGATCCCCTTTTCTCTTGTAGCACGAGATGGGAATCTTACTTGATTGTGTTTACCATATATGCAATGTTCACAAAAATCGAAATCCAATGTGCAATTAGACATACCTTCGACTATACCTTTATCGCGTAGCGTTCGAAGGCCCTTTTCTCGAATATATCCCAGTCTTTGATGCCACAACATGGTCTTCTTTCCAGGGATAGTATGGATCATATCTTCTTTATTTCTCTGCTCAGGGGCAAAGAAATGTTACACCCATCAGTATAAGTGCACCCATCAGTATAAGTGCTTCCCAATAACTTGTACATAGGTCCACACCGAACTCCCCTCATCAACACCATTGGTCCTCGTACCATCTTGCCAGTGATGTAATACCCCAGTTTTGAGTCCCCGTACTAATAATGTATTTTGTTATTTTATGAAAGGCCATAGTGCCCAAACAATTAAAAGAGGTTGTAGTGCCTATGAAATGTAATGTTGTGATCATTAATAATAATAAAATACATCGATGGTTGCTAGACGGACAAGGACACGAGTTATAGGGGGCTATGATTCCACAAAAGAGGGGGGGATAAAGGGGCTAAGTATTTTATTATTATTTTATTTACCCATATTTGTTTTAATTGAGAAAAGTGGTTACATGAGCTTCTTGGGGAAGGCCATGTGGTTCTTGATTTCCAAGTAAGTATATAAACCCATCATTCTTCTACATTCATTCTTTCACTCTTTCATTCATTGTTTCTCATTTATCAATCCTCATTCATTCTTGTTCTTGGATTGGCACATGGGGGTGAATTCTTGAGGAAGAAGCCATTGCTTCCTGGCTGTAGTAATGACTTGTGTATTCCAACCATGAATTAATGCATGCATACATGAGATGCATCGACATGTGTTAAGTTTGTTCACAACTGTGAATCATGAGAGTCCCAGCATGGAGATTCTTAACCAAATGCATTGGAGCCTTAGAAAGAAGTGGACTTCCTTAGGAACTATGTGGATGTTATAGCAAGATTTTCCTCACCCTATGCAATCTTTCATAGAGGGCATTTTTCCATTTCCCTATGCAGACTTATCATCCCCGTTTGATAAATCTAGAGACAAAAATACATATTTTTCCACATGTACGCCCCTTGCCTACTATACAACATGCGTATAAGCAAGCTACTACACTACAGCCCACGTACATCGGGATTTGTGCCAAAAAATAAAAATTAAATGTCGGGTTTCCATGTCACGATAGGAGATCCCTAATCCTTGGCCTTCCATATGATGGTAACTTTTTGACTCGGCCCTTAAGTTCCATTTGAAGGCTATAAATGGGACAATTTCGAGCTATGGAAAAGGAGAAGAAAGAATTCAACTTTGAGAGCAAAGTTACTCTGGAGAAATGATTACTTCATATTGAGTCTGCATCCCTTTGTTCTGTAAGTCTGAACACAGTGTTTAGCCCCCAAGCTCTTCCCTTGTTGATGGAGAACCTCATTGTCTCCCTTCTATGTGCTTGCCTTTGGTGGAGGATTGAAGTGGTGGAGGCCCAGCTGGAAGGAACTTGGTTTCTTGGTTCTGGACCGTGCTGACACGGAAGTCTATAATGTTTTCACTTTTGATGATTATTTATTAATAGAAATACTCCTTTCCCATCCAATTGATATCGTGCAAATATATGATTATTATCCATGGGTGTATTTGTTATGTTTATTAATGGAATATGTTATCTAATGTGCTAACCTTTTATGTTATCAATGTATGCTTGCTCTGCTAGTTTGTTGAGAACTTGTTGCAAGTATAAAGTTTTGGGTCAAAGTGCTCAACGATGGAACATCATTGAACATCTCAACAAGGTAGGCCTCTTTCTTATCTAGATTGCACATTGGTTTATATAACATTTATTTGGGATTGAGTTGATTTCTGCAGTCATATCTGTCTGTTGTGGTTCACCCTAGCCATAGAGAGTTTTTCCCTCGTAACAGAAATGGCGAACATACTGGGGGATTATCTTCTTTCTAAGGGTTTGGAGTACTTTTTCTCCCTACATTTCTCTCGTTCCTTTTTGTTTCTTGTCGTAACCTAGCTTAACAGTTCTTGTTCACTCCAGGTCTGAGTTTTCAGCCTTCCTCCCTTGCCTAGCCTTGTTTTGAAGCATATACGCAAATTTTGCCTTGACAGTCGCGTACATACGTTGGTTGTCTCACTACAAGATGCATATATACTCTCTGTTTTCCTGAACAATTGTGTACACCTTGTTTCCTTGCCTGTTTTCTTGGTCTGGTGTTTGTTGGGTGGGATTTGATGTTTGTCGAGCCTTCTTATGTCTCTGTAGTGCCTGTTAAGCGTCTCTGGGATGACAGGAAACCCTCTTTTGGTTTAATTTATGGGCAGAGTCTTTCTCATCATCTTTTCATTTTTCATTGTCCTTGTACATTGGGTTGGGTTCTTTGTTGCTTGGTATTCTGCTTGAGTTATTTCTTTCTATACACAGTAGAATTTATATATCAAGTTGCTTATCAGTCAATGCATTTTCTTTTTTAGTATATTGAAAATACAAAAAAAATAGGCATTTTGCATTGCTTGGCATTTTTTTCTTCTGAGTCCTTATCATTAGCTTAGTGCATTTAGTGAAAGATTGCATTTTTACTTCGGAATTGTAGAGTTGAAATTGAAAATTGCATTGTTTTTTAGAAGCATATCATTCATCGAAAGTTAAAGTTAGGACTTTGCATTATATTCATATCTACTTTTCTTGCAAAGTCATAACATCATGAGTTTCAATACCATACCTTTTTGAATAATCACGGCCAATAAAATTTACGCTATAATTTAAAATTGATTAGTCACGATTTGATTTTCTAGGGTGCACAAACTAGTCTAGGATTTAGTGCCTTGGAATAGGATTTTGTGAGTAAACTTATCCAAGGCAATTAAATCAACATATGTGTTTGAGACAAGGAGTTGAGAAGTCCATTGTATAATTGGTAAGATCAGGAGGCTCCGCTCACACCGAGGTCGCGCGAAGTTGGTTAAAGGGATATCCCCCTGATACCTTCCTAGCGTCAGAGATATTTCTTTGGATCTATTTGTATCTAGGGATATTGGTAGTGCCCTTACCTCTCTGAGAGGTGGTGCTTTCAAGGTTTCAGGCTTTGATACCTTGCCCATACAGTGGTCCGGACTTACGACTGCTCGCCTGTGCATTGGTTATATAATATTTTATTAGTTGCTTGACTTAGGCATCTCATAGGTTACTTGTCGAGGTTATTCTGCAGGTACCCTGGGTCAGATAAGGGTCGGACAACACACAGCCTTTATGGAGGATTACCTCTCCAGGGGGGTCTGACCGACTGGTTGTTAATCCCATGAGGGCCCTTATAACTGATTTTTTTACCTCTGATATTTAGCAGGGAGTCTCAGGCCCCTCTTGGGTGAGACATACCATCTTTAGGGAGGGAGGCCACTCAGCCACTTTAGCCCATTTGCATGCATATTGGTCGTTTGACTTTTGGTGTGCTCTTTGATTACTAGTTGACCTTAGGAGTCTTTACTGAGTTTTCATTATCATGGATAGTGGAGTTCCTTTTGCTCCCTCATTTACTGCTACCCACCCCATGATGCCTACTCATTTCATGGGGACGAATTCTTCTATTTTTCATAATGGTATGCAGAATTATGATACTCAGTCTGCACCTTGGGCCTCTAGCCATTTTTCTGTTGATATGCCTTCGTCTGTGCAATCCTCTCCCTGGTCCGCTTATATGAATCCTATCATTGGATCTGGGGGCACCATGGCCCCAATGCCTACGTCTTCATTTGATATGAGTCATGTCCCTCAACCAACTTTCACGACGGGAGGTTGGAACCTCCCCTCTTAAAGATCTGGTCCTAGTTATGCTCTTTCGAGAGCCAATACTCTAATGGGTGCTTATTCTACTTATTACACCCCGTCCATGTATCCTTCGGCTGCCATGTCGGTTCCTTCGAACACTTTTCCCATGACATGTCCTCACATATCTCCGGGTATTTTATATGGGGAGAATCAGTTTTACGGTTCAAGCTACCCTTTTACGGAACTCCTTCACAAGGGGGCAACATATAGCCTCACTCAAATAACTCTTATCATACCTCTTCCTCTCAACAGACTTCAGTGATGATGAATGTACAAGCCTCTTCGGACCAATTCGGCGGAGGATACTACCTTTATGGACAGGGACAAGGGGTAAACCAGGACCCTTCTTGGCCTACAATGTTTCAAAGTCAATTTTTACATGGACCTTGGAATCAAATGCCACAACTCACCACTAGCCCAGTCACTATCAGTGATATTGGTGCTCCATTACCAACCTATGCCAGTCATGTTGGAGAAAAGAGGGTGATGAAGTTTCATGCCACATCAACCTAGTTGATGCCTCAAGATGATGTATCATGCCACATCAACATGCACATGTCATTCCACGTCAACCAACAAAGATGGTCGATGGCTGACGGTTGGGTCGGTCGAAGTGAGGAAGTGTTTTTGAAATTCATCGGAGATCATTGATCATTGATGGGCCGATGTTCGAGGATCAGTCGAAGCGATAGGGAGTTTCATTCGCCAACTAATATCGGTGGTGGCTAACGGTTGATGGCCAGGTTGGCCGACTTGGAGTTGTGTGCAAATCGGTCGTCGGGTAGTTGGGCTGATGGCTGACAATCGGGTCGACGGTTTGGGGAAAGTATTGTGCACGCCAAAGGAGAATATCGGTCGTTGATGGCTGATGGAGCACATATAATTGGTCCAAAACACTTTTGATTTGAAATCAACAATGCAGATTGCACTTAGGAAAAATTGTTCCACGGTTATAAAAAATAAAAAATAAGTCTGGAGCCATTTTTTTGTTTTGGACATAACTAGAGAAATTTAAGAGGGATTGGGATGAAACTTGTGGTTTTTCCCATAGAGAGGAGATCTACAAAGGTTCCAGAGAGGGCCATTGTCCAATTCTGCTTGGATTTGTCAGAAATTTCAAAATAATGGTTTTTAAAGATCTGGGTCCAAATCATTGGCAAAGATCCAGATTAAGTTGAAACTCTTGGGGAGAGTCCAGAAAGTAGACATAGAAATAACCCATAAAGGAACAAAATAAATCATATGGGGATTGGAATGGGGATACTGAAATAGGACAAAATCCACTATTCTGAGCCACTTTTTAGGGATTTTTTAGATTTTCATAGCAGAAAAAGTTACCCAAGATCACAAAACCGGAAAATTTCATTTACTCGACATTTTACATACTCATCAAGACAAATAACTTTGGTTGATTGAAATTTTTTCAGAAGTGCACATATTGTGAGATAGCTAGTTTTGCTAAAAAATTTAAGTCGGGAAAAAAGGATGAAAAAAGACAGTTGCAGATTCCAGATTGTTGTAGATTTTTACTGGAGCATCCGCTTGAAAATATAAGAGTTGTTATGAATTCCTTTTCATGATTCTTAACTATGTCTCATACAAAAGTTTATTTATTTCCTGATATATTTTTGTTTGCAGTTGACAGAAGTTGGTATTTCAATAAAAATTGCACCAATGGAGGAAATGCATAAATGGGGTGAAAGTGGCTTTTTCATGAAGCCGTAACTTTCAGCTCAGAGATCGGAATGGGGCATGGGTATAGTCATTGGA
>JASDQU010945211.1:19146-44345 GCA_032191745.1 Picea mariana
TCTCTCTTCATGAGGATTGAATGAGGAATTAGGGGGAATTAGGATGTGATTGGAATTAGGATGTAAGCTTGAGTTTTTGGAAATAGTCTTGTAATTAGGAGAAGGGGATTCTTAGCTTTGTTATTCTTTCATGTTTTGTCATTTGACTATTGTAATATAATTTGAGATTGATATATTGTGTGAGCTCACATATGTCATTGTTGTTAACTCTTCACATGTCGTATTTCCCTTATGCAATTTCATGCTTTCCTAGTTAGTGTTTCAATGCTTTCTTAGATTAGTTTGATTTCAGCAACATAGATTAGATTAGATTAGTTCTACTTAAGTCCTGCACAAACAGTGCACGTGCTTCGTCAGTTTACGTACCCTGGGTTGACAATTAAATGGTTGGGCAAGTACTACAACGTTATTATAACGACATATATTTCGCCTAACAACAGACAAGATGGATGGAATTTATAAGTGAGTATGACTTTGACATCAGGCATATCAAGGGAAAATAAAATAAAGTTTTCGATGCACTCAGCAGAAGGATACATCTTATGCATGCTACAACCATTAGTATGCGTCGATCAGATTTGAAGAGTGGAATTTTAGATGTTGTTGTTACAGATCAACATTACCTACAAGTAAAAGAAAGTTTAAAACAAGAAAATGTACAACAGAGAATTAAAGAGTATGAGATTAAGGAAGACGGATTACTTATGCATAAAAATAGAGTTTATGTTCCTAGTTTCGGAGAAAGTAGGAATTCAGTGTTAAAAGATATGCATAATGTTTTATATGTCAAACATCCTGGTTACCAGAAAATAATTGCAGCAGTAAGAAGCCAATTCTTTTGGCCATGAATGAAGAAGGATGTTGTTGATTACATTGCTAGAAGTATGGAATGTCAAAAAGTGAAGGCTAAGCATCGACACCCAGCGGGTTTGCTACAACCATTACCAATTCCAGAGAAGAAATGGGAAGTGGTAACCATTGATTTTACAACTAAGTTGTCCAGGACAACAAGGCAACATGATTCAATAATGGTAGTGGTTCATAAATTGACAAAGACTGCTCATTTTTCTCCTATGAAAATGACTCATAATTTATGACAAAGACGGCCCATTTTGCTCCCGTGATAATGACTCATACTGCAACCAATATTGCAGAAATATGCATGAGGGAAATTTCTAGGTTGCATGTGATACCTAAGACAATTGTTTCAGACAGAGACACAAAATTTATTTCAAAATTATGCAGAGGAATATTTAAAGGATTTGGTACAAATCTGAACTTTAGTACAACATACCATCCACATTCGGATCGGTAGACAGAAAGATTCAACCAAGTAATTGAGGACATGTTGATAATGTATGTGATGGATAAATCATCTAAGTGGGAAGATTACTTGCATTTGGTTGAGTTTTCCTATAATAATGGATATCAAGCTTCATTGAAGATACGCCCATTTGAAGCTTTGTATGGTAGAAAATGCGATACTCCAGTGATTTGGGATAACCCAGTAGACAAAGTAGTACTTGGGCCATAATTGCTAAAGGATATGGAAGACCAAATGGTTAAAATTAAGAAAAATTTGAACGCAGCATAAGATAGACAAAAAAATTATGCAAATAAGAGCATAACAGCTAGAGAATTTAAAGTGGGGGAGCATGTGCTTTTGAAAGTGAAGCAAAAGAAGAGCTCATTAAAGTTGGGGAGTTGTACAAAGCTAGCAACCAGATTTTGTGGTCCATTTGAGATATTGAAAAGAATAGGTCTAGTTGCATACATGCTTGCATTGCCTCCTTCCATGAATGTGCATAATGTATTTCATGTCCCTTTGCTAAAAAAGTATATAAATGATCCTAACCATGTTATTGATTGGAATTTGATTCAGGTGGAGCTAGAAGAAGACTTTAAGGTCCAATCGGTGCACATATTGGACAAAAAAGTCAAAATGCTTCGGAATCGAGTCATAGAACTGGTAAAAGTTCAGTGGACCTGCTACAGTCCTGAAGATGCTACTTGCGAGCATGAAGATGTTGTGCGGGTAGAGTACCTGCGACTATTTGAAGAATTTTGAAATCTTGATTTATGTTTTGTATATGCACTAAGGACAGTGCCAAAATAAGGGGGAGGGGAATGAAATACCTTGGTTTTGAGTCTGCATATTAATAATGTATTTTGTTATTTTATGAAAGGTCAAAGTGCCTGAACAATTAAAATAGGTTGGAGTGCCTAGGAAATGTAATGTTGTGATCATTATTAATAATAAAATACATCGTTGGTTGCTAGACGGACAAAGACAAGAGCTATAGGGGTCTATAATTCCATGAGATATTGGGGGTTAAAGGGGCTAAGTCTTTTATTATTATTTTATTTACCCATAATTGTTTTAATAGAGAGAAGTGGTTACATGAGCTTCTTTGGGAAGGCCATGTGGTTCTTTATTTCCAAGTAATTATATAAACCCATCTTGTGGGTTGTTTGGGGGTTTTTTTCCATTCACTCATTCTTGCTCATTCATTCTTGTTCTTGGATTGGGACATGGGCGGGAATTGTTGAGGAAGAAGCCATTGTTTGATGAATGTAGTAATGACTAGTGTATTCCAACTATGAATTAATGCCTCCATGCTTGAGATGCATCAACATGTGTTAAGTTTGTTCACAGATGTGAATCCTGAGAGTCCCAACATGGAGATTCTTGACCAAATGCATTGGAGCCTTGGAAAGAAGTGGACAACCCAAGGGACTATGTGGCAGTGAAGGGGTTTCATTATCTTTGGATGGTGCGGGCTGGAGATAAGAGAGTCTATGTACTTTGGATTGTTGTGAGTTGAGAAACTTGTGAGAGCTTAAGTGATGACTGGTTTGGGAAGTTGAGTGTCATCCTGGAACTCGTCCTTGTAGATTCATAGCCTTGGATCGGGGGTGACATTGTTGTTGATACTTGGAACAACAATGTCTATGGTTGGGTGGATTGTCCTCGGTCTGCAGCCAGTTGGTCATTGAATTTGTTCAAGATAAGTGTTTTTTGTCATGGTTTCAATTGCTTGTATATTTGTTTCCGTTGTGTATTAATTATTATCTTTGATATTCATATTTTTAATATGCATGCTTGCTGGTTATTGTTGTGCATGGCATGTTTAAACATTATTTTATGGTGTAGCATGAATCTTGGTTATTGCATGAGTTGTTATCGTGTTTCTTTCATGCTTCTCTATCAATTAAATGTTATCGGAATTCAGAATCGGTTTTGAAGTGAGTTTTGAGGTAGCGTGTCCGACCTATGGGTGGTTGGGTACGTTACAAGTGCCCTTTCCCAATAAAGTATCCACACCTACATCATCTAACTTAATTACAGATATTAGGCTCCTGGCTAGATATGGAATGTGCAGAACTCCAGGGAGAGTTCTAATCCTTCCATCTTTCAGCAACAACTTAACCCTTCCACTTCCCATGATTTTGGTGGTCGATTAATCTCCTAGGAAGACATCAACACCATCGTACTTTTCATATTCATTGAACCACTCGTTGGGAGGATTCATATGAAAGGATGCACCTGATTTGATCAACCATACATCATGATCTGCATGTGTACATGTAGATGCTAGGTAAACATCTTTTTGAACAACCAACTTTGAATGTCAGGCAAACAAGATGGATGAAATTTTTAAGTGAGTATGACTTTGACATTAGGAATATCAAGGGAAAAGAAAATAAAGATGTTGATGCACTCAACAGAAGGATGCATATTGTGCATGTTACAACCATTAGTATGCATCAATCATATTTGAGAGTAGAATTTTAGATGTTGTTGTTATAGATCAACATTACCTATGGGTAAAAGAAAGTTTAAAACAAGAAAATGTACAACAGAAAATTAAAGAGTATAATATTAAGAAAGATGGATTAATTATGCATAAAAATAGAATTTGTGTTCCTAGTTTCGGAGAAATTAGGAATTCGGTGTTAAAAGATATGCATAATGTTCCATATGTCAAACATCTCGGTTACCAGAAAATAATTGGAACAGTAAGAAGCCAGTTCTTTTGGCCATGAATGAAGAAGGATGTTGTTGATTACATTGCTATATGTATAGAATGTCCGAGAGTGAAGGTTGAGCATAGACACCCAATGGGATTGCTACAACCATTACCAATTCCAGAGAAGAAATGGAAAGTGGTAACCATTGATTTTACTACTAAGTCACCCAGGACAACAAGGCAACATGATTCAATAATGGTAGTGGTTGCTAAATTGACAAAGACTGCTCATTTTGTTCTCATGAAAATGACTCACACTGCAGCTAATATTGCAAAAAATTACACGAGGGAAATTGCTAGGTTGCATGGGATACGTAAGACAATTTTTTCAGACAGAGACACAAAGTTTACTTCAAATTTATGGAGAGGATTATGTTATCATTGAAAAAATTGTTCGCAACATCACACACAATGATTGAAGAAATACATAAATGCCAGCAGCAATTAGTACACCTACAACACAAAAATCCATCAAAAAGGCACAAAACTATACTCTTGGTTCAAAAATTAAAGTGCGCAAATTCACCAAAGAAAGAGAGCGCACAGTGTGCAGGCTAACACAGCCCTCAGTGTGCACTGTGTGCAAGATGCACGACTGTCTATGAGAAAATTCGCACACTTCTCATGAAAGGCACATTTATGAATCTTGTCAGCCTCTCAACCACTTCTAGTCCGACACCCAACACGATTTGACACTCAAATCTGAGCGAAATCTAGCTTTGAGGTTGGTCAAGGGCTAGGAAGTGCCCTCAAAGGCCCTTTGTTCACACTATGAACTAGTTGTATCTTGCCATGAATGGAAACAATAAATATGTGCCATGGGTGTGATAGAAAAATAAGAACTTCAAGGTATTGTTATGCTACAAGAATTCTTCTTGGAGAATCCTCTTTTCTCTTTGAATCATTCAAGCACTATAGCAAGGTCCATTCCACTCACCTCTTGAGAATATTGGCATTGTATTTCTTCACCATTGTCATTTTCCATTGTATGAAGAGAATATCTCTCTATTAGGGAACTCAAGAGCCCTCAAGGAGGAAGAGGGGATTCATAAGTCTCTGTCTTTCTCTACGGTGTTAGTCTATCAATACATTGATCCATTAGTAGCTATATGATTGTCATTTTTTGTTTTTCATGGTTCTAGTTCTTGCAAGCTTCTCTAACATTTATTTCCTTTTGTTTTTATTTCTATTTACTGGTTTCATGTATATTTGGTTATCTAATCAACTCGCAAACCTGTGTCTTTTTTAGATAACTTAACTAAGAAGGTAAGTGTTGTGTTTTTGCTCACCCATGTGGCAAAACCAACACAATAGATTGGTGACCATACTGGGGATCGGTATCAAATTCCTCCCTATTTAAGTCTTGAGAGCACTTTTTTTTAATTGTTTGAATATGCAAGTACCAAAACTGGCCTAGTCCAACCTTCCAAAGTCAGAATTCAGAGCCAAGGCAAGAGAATTTCACTTGGAAATTTCTTTCCCGACGCGTGACATGAAGTGCACGGCTTTCAAGGCACACAGAAGCGCACTGTGCGCATGACAACCTTCATAACTCTGTGCATTGTGCGCACTCTACTCCCTCTATGCGCCTATCAGAACTACAACCTGCGCATAAGTTCATTTTTTGCAAATTTGAAGGTTTTTTATGAGTGGTTTCAGGGCCCTTTGCCTTCAAATTTTAATTTTTTGCACTTTGTAAAGCAACCACACTTCACTTAGAGTCCTTTCTCATAAGAAAGGTTAGCTAACATAAGCACATAGTGGTAAAAAGAATCGTTATTCTTCTCTTTTCTTTGTTGCCACATGGATGGCTCATTCGACATTTAAAATTTTGAGTTGAAGTTATTGCTTTTTCAAACACAATCAATTAATTTAGGACTAGAAATCAATTTCAACCCTCAAGTATGCTCTTCCCCCACACCCAAGTGTGATCTCGGGAACCAGAAAAGGTGGTTGAAAGGAAATTTCATATCCCTTAAAAATCATTAAGAGAGGACAAAACCCCCCTAGGGTACCTCTAAGTTTTGGAAATCATCTTAAAGCTTTTTAAGGGCCCATACATGCCCACATGTTTGCAATATTAGGATAGTTTCTAAATGCTTTCTTAGTGTAGACAACACTCTAGGAAAGTTTAAAAGATCAAGTAACGGGCCCACACATGCCCACATGTCTACAATCCTAGGATAGTTTCAAAAGCTTTCTTAGTATAGACAACATTCAAGGGAGTTTAAAGAATTTGTAAGGACCCATATGTCCACATTGCTAGTTCTTTAGGGCATTAAATATTCCGCAAGGTTCTACCAAAGAAACATAGTAAGCTAAGTAAGAAGATTTGTAAGGACCAAAGGAAGTCCACATGTTGCAATCTCACACTTAACTTATTAAAATATTTTGCACACTTTTCACTTTCTTGCACACAAAGTCACTCATCACACACGTAATTTCTATTAGAATAGTGGAGGTCGAAGTAGGCTTTCTTTTTTAGTACTCACAAAGTACTTCAAAGGAACTCTGAAAGATCTGGCTACTTCTTTAGAAATTATCCACACCAATTTAATTCAAACGAGATTGATCCATGACCCCAATCTCTCAGCCCACCACATCTAAAAAAATTTAAGAACACACTAAATTTTCCTCCACAGGAGGTGCCAAAAGAATTTTTTTAGTCTACGTAGAATCTCGGGGGTAGGCATCCAAACAACTCCTGGTTATTAGGTTCTCACATTTTGAAACAATAGAAGTTGAGAATAAGGATCTTTCAAATCCTTCAAGTCAAGTGTTCTTATACCATAAGGCAGGGAGATACCTGTGAAGGGTCGAAGGCTGAGGTCCGGTTGTTCTACGCATCCCTCCTTGAGTCACCCAACTCTTGTGAGGAATCCAGCATGTGATCCATTTCTTAGGCCGAAAATCTAAATGACGCACTTTGACCGAGGTACTTAGTGGCCAAACATAGTATATCCACCTAGGTGGCGGTTGTGGGTTGCAATCGCACCTTGATCAGATTTTGTGTGGCTATTGGGAAATATCGCCAGTTCTTTTGGGATATGCACCCTCTACCCCTCATTATAACTAATTACTTCAACCTTCACTAGTTCCTCTTCCGGTGACTTCACACCCCACTATTGAGTTCTATTGGAAGGCCCAATGCTAAATTGAGAGGAAGGACGATAAGTCTTTTAGGACATGATCATTTGTTTTTATTGTTACCCCATGCGAACAAAATACACCTATCCACATGCTTGATTATTTACAGTCGATTTATGTATGATTTTAATTTGATTACATGCAATAGTGAGTTATACTATTTTGTGAAGGTCAAATATCTCTTGTTCATTTACTTCTCTCTTGTCACCAACTGCACACATTCACTTTGATAGTCGGAACCATAGGGGAAGCACAGAATCCCCATCATTCTAGACGCTTACGGAATCTCCTTCCTAATCTAGGAGGAGTCCCTAGTCTCGCCAAATCATCGGCTCAACAATCTCACACCCTAGTGAGTGCTACTATTTTGGGATCAACTTTTCTTGGTTCCACTTTGTCTTGGTCAAATACCCAAGGTCATCCATCTATTAGCTCTCCTTCACAAGGAGGCGGGGGTCAAACTTATTCTCAAGGAGGAAGTACAAACCCACCAAATCCTTCTCAAGGGACAGGTCCATTACCCACACACACAATGGTTGGAATTAATCCTTTGCCAAGTTTTCCTATGCCATACTTGGCATCCCTCAACATTCACGATTTAACCAAACTCACGAATGATCCCATTTTGCATGACACCACTTCGCCCAATATGCCTACAAAATTTCCTTCAGATATTCCAAAGTTTGAAGAAAAACGAGGGGAAGATCTCGCCAACCATGTTATGACTTTCCACTTATGGTGCTCTTCAAACAACATCATGGATGATTCCATCCACTTTGATTTTATTTCAAAGAACTCTCATCGATTCATCAGCCAAATGGTATGTGGACGAAAAATCAGGGTCCCATGTGACTTTTGAATCAATGGAAAATGCCTTTTTGTCCTTTTTCCAATTACCAGTTCATCATGATACTGGCTTATAACTTCTCTCTGAGTTCAAACAAACCACGACTATCCATATCGCCGACCACATCCATGAATGGTGTCTACAATGTAGTTTGTGTAAAGCAGAAGCCGCCAAAGAACAACGTCTCGATTGGTTTCTTAAATCACTCGTCTCTTTTATCAACAAAGATGTAGCATCCACATTTCCTCGGTCAGAAGAGGAAGCCATCAGCAAGGCCCAACAATTTGACCTCATATATGCCCAATCAGGTTACTTGTACATAGTATTTCCTGATGCACCAAGACCCATGCCATTTGTCTAAGACAAACCTGGGATGTCCCATGTTGTGGATGGGTTGATTGGTTCTATGACACACTACAACCCTTATGACCACTTGCCACCTACTTATGGTGAAAATCAGTATGCACAACCATATGGAGGGATGTCTTATTACCCTCTCCCCACTCACCAACAGTCATATCCTTTTGTTCCCCCTCAGTCGTTCGGGGGACCCCCACCAGTACCCTAGATGCATCTGGTCTCTCACTCGAGTACAGTTCCACCCCCAACCCCCATATATGACCCTAACAGTGGTGGAAGTACTTGAACTTCCTGTATGCCATATGGATCGTCGCTACAAAACAATCCATATTTTCTATTTCTTGGTCCTCCCCAACCAGTTTCTCCTCCACCAGGACAACCACATGTCATCGTTAACTTTGTTCAACCCTCTCCCATTCAACAGGCTCATGCTTTTGAACAGTTGAATATGGAAAATCCGGATCATCAACCGAATAATTCCAAGAAGAAAGGAAAAAAAATGAAACAATAACAAACCAGGACGAGGAGGAAATAACCCCCAACAAAACTGTCCCGCTAGGGGAAACCAGAATCAAGGCAACCAAAACCCCCAAGGGGGAAACAATAACAATCAACCACGACAAGGGAAGAACAATAATCTCATAACTAACTTCCCTTGCACTCTATGTGGTGAGTATGGACATTATACTCACCATTTCCCCCAAATTGTCGATGACAAATGGATGAAAGCATTCATGAACACACAACACCCTCCGGCACCACCTGCCCCCTGGCAGGCCCCACAACATTATTTGCAACCACCACCTCTGGTTGTTTTGCAAAACTCCATTCCACACCAAGTTGTGATGAATACCCAACAAAAGGTAAACTATGCTCCACTAGAAATGGGCAATATCAAAACCCAGGTCCCACTCAACCTGGGAATCTGGTCGATCGCAATATCCTCCTTACCAGCGAAGAAGAGATTCTTCTGCAAACACACAGTTGTCCATACGGCATGCCTCCTAACTCTACACCAACCACCTCAGAAGAATTTGTCGCTCCAGCGGGACAACCATTGATGATTCCACACCCTAACATTGAACCCAACCCTCGTATACCCCGCATATTGTTACGACGGAATGTACATAACCTTCATGCTAAGGAAGCCCATAATTATAGTTTGCTTGATGACTTAGCATAGTCTCCTACAACCACCTCTATATTGGAGGTCCTCCAAACGTGTTCATCCCAGCAAAAATTCTTGCTTTTCGCTTTGGGGGAAATCGACCTTGTTGATACTCGGCTAATCACCTTTGATTTGGATAGCGGAGAACCACGCTCTCTCACCTTGGTAGATTTTCAGATACCAGTTAAGATATGAAGCATCACAGTTAATCGGTGCATCATCAATGAAGGTGCATACACATGCATCATGTCCAAAGTAGTATGGCAGAAACTCAACTCACCTGAGCTAGTACCATCCACCATCACCCTGAGAGATTATGATGGTCAACCATCATCCCTTGAAGGGATCTTCCAAAATGTCCCCGTAGAACTTGGGGGCAAAACCATCTTGATTGACATTGAAGTTATTGACGCCCCACTTGATTACAATATCGTGTTCAGACGTAGCTACATGTATGCTATGAAGGCAGTAGCATCTTTTGTGTTTCGTACGATGATGTTCCCCCCATAACATGAAAATCGTCACCATCAACCAACTTACACATTACAAGCCTAATCATTCTGTCAACATTGATAACATCCTCCCTCTTTTCCATGCTAGCTCGGACGCTTTTCCAGTCGTCGACATTGGCCCTGGAATATTCAAAGACCCATCCTTGTTAGGAGCTTATCATGGACCACCACCTCCCCTCAATCCATCTACTTTAGCACAAGTGTGTGTAGTTTCTTTTAACGGAATAGATATCAGAGACAATACTCCTCTCACTGAGGCCCCTCCCCACATCAAAGCTCCAAAGGTCAAAGAACTATTACCTCAAGAGTTCCCTGAGAACACCACCACTGCACAACTTGTCCTGGATTTCCTCCCCCTCCAAGGGAAAATCCCGGTTTGGGAGACAGTCCCCCAAGCCATTACCCAAATTCCTTTTTTTTACCCCCCACCTGGAGTCCAATCATTTTAGGTAGTTGTTACCCTCGCCCTTCCTAACATGGTTCTTTCCATCCTTGTATGGTATCTCCATCCACCCTCTATGGTCTCTGCACCATCTCTCCCTCCTCAGACAGAAGGATTATCGATGCAGATTCCAGTACAGGCCCCTACCACACCACTCCCACCCCTAACTAGCGGCACCACCGCCACTACTCGGGGCAGACGGAGGAAGAATGAGCCCATAGCTCCACCCCCTCCACGAGCTCAACCTTCCTGTGCACTATGTGAAAGAGAAGGACACCCCACTAACATATGTCCTACTCTTCCCGAGTTACACAATATTATCCATCTCCCTAGAGCAACCCCATTACTTTCCACTCCACCAAGTACATCCACCACTACTATGGAGTCCTCCACCACACACAAGAAACAGTTACAAACCAATTTCGCTTGTGACATATGCTCAGAATTTGGCCATTACACTCATCATTGCCTAACTCTATCTCAATTCCCTCAAATATTAGCCACAGTACGCCACACATATCAGCCAAAGCTCTCTCAGTCACTCCCCATGGAGGCTCACATTACTGACATTCATTATATTTCGTCATCAGTCCCTGAGCGAATGAGGTACCATCCACAATATCATGACATTCGGTTTATGTCAAGCGAGCCATCACACCCTGTACACAATATCCCTTCTACGTCCTTGCCCCATGAGGACAATGACACTACCCCATTGACAGTTCCCCCTGCCATCTCCCAGGATCCTCTATATTCTCGTAAGTTCCATTGCGATGAAGATATCTTGGTAGAATTGAAGACCCTTGATTTCCCTTGGAATGTGCTCCATCATCAAGCACTTTTACTCGCACAAAAGGTCTTTCACGCTTCTGATCAAGCCTTCATGTACACAATCAAAACCAAGGATTTTATTCCTCTGGGGCATGTTGACTAGTTCAAGAACCCTATTCCTGCCCCTGATGCTTTTGAAGAAGGAAACATGGCCAACATCTCCCCCACAGTCAAAATTGAGATTTCCATTAAACCAAGCATCGTAGAAGAGATCACCATTGACGCCACATGCTCCCCTGAAGAAATCATTGCTTACAAAGCTCTATTTTAGGAATACCAAGATATTTTTGCCTGCTCATATACGGAGATGCATGGCCTTGATCCTTCTATAGTCGAACATCGAATTGACACATGGGCAAATGTCACCCATGTTCGTCAAAAGAAACGCCCCCTACACCCATCCAAAGTTGCGGCTATCAAAGCCAAAATTGAAAAAATACGCGTTGTCGGGTTCATTTACCCCATTGCGTACACTTTTTGGGTCTCCAACCCCATCCCTGTTAACAAAAAACAAGGAACTATTTGTGTCTGCACAGACTTTTGCGACCTCAACCATGCTTGTCCCAAAGACAACCTCCCAACCACTTTTATCAACCAAAAAATTGATGAATGTGTCAGCCACGAGGCACTTTTCTTTATGGATGGCTTCTCCAACTACAATCAAATTCAAATCCACCCAACAGATCAGTACAAAACTGCTTTTACAACCCCTTGGGGTACCTTTACTTATCGCGTCATGACCTTTAGACTAAAAAATGCCAGTGCTACTTTCCAATGGGCCATGACCTACATTTTTCATGATCTTGCTCACATCATCCTTGCTTATTTGGACGACCTCACTACTCGATCCAAAAAGTGAACCCATCAATAAGACGAATTACGCATTATTTTCCAACAATGTTGCCAATATAATACCCACTTGAACCCCCTCAAGTGTGTCTATTGCGTCACTGTCGGGCGCCTCCTTGGGTTCATTGTCTCCCAACATGGCATCACTATGGACCCCCTCAAGGTCCAAGCTATCACATAAATTCCACCACCTAGGACTTTACGTCAACTGCAGAGCCTACATGGCAAAGCCAAATTTTTACATTGCTTTGTCACAGACTACGCCACTCGCACACATGGTTTTCTCTGCCTACTGTGTCATGATATCCTATTTCGATGGGACGAACATGCTTAATAAACTTTTGATGATTTAAAAGTCACCCTATCCAATGCCCTTTTGATTAGTCCCCCAGACTACGATTGTGATTACATCCTCTACTTATCAGCCTTCATTGTGTTAGTCACAGGAGTCCTGGTCCAATTAGGGAATGATGGGCATGAACATGTGATTTACTACATTAATAAAAACCTTTCAGGACCACCCTTGAAATATAATCATGATGAAAAGCTCGCATTAGCAGTTGTCCTTGTAGTCCAAAAACTATGGCATTACATTTTGCTTCGGACGACCAAGGTCATAGCAGATTCCAACCCCATGTAGTACTTGCTCAGTCGTCGGCAGATCAATGACAAATTTTCCCAATGGATCATTATCCTCCAGGAATACGATCTAGATTTCTCTACTCCCAAAAGTAAAAAATCTCTTGTCCTAGCCGAACTCATTATGAAATTTCCCTCAGACACCAAAGTGTCTCAAATCAATGAGGATTTTCTCGATGAACACCTCTTCTTCATCCCCTCAGATGATCCCCAATACGATGACCTTCTCATCTACCTTTGTACACAAAAGTTTGGGTCTCACCTCTCTAGAGATGATCGTCGATGCATTCGCCACCAGGCCCCTCGATACCTCCTTATCAGAGACGTTATGTACCGATGTGGGGTCGACACCATCCTTCGGTGATGTCTTACCATTGACGAGGTCGACAGAGTCTTGAATGATTTCCACAGTGGTGCTTGCAGTGTTCACCTCTTGGGTATGTCCACCACCCAAAAAAATATTCGCGCAGGGTACTTCTGGACCACTTTGTTTCATGATTGCATCCATGCTATCAAGCAATGCGATAAATGCCAGCTTTATGCAAACAAAGCACGAGCTCCACCAGCTCTTCTACACCTAGTCATCACAGTCGACCCCTTTTGCAAATGGTGCATCAATTTCATGACTTGTAATCCTCCATCTAATAATGGACACAAGTACATCGTGGTGGCAGTAGATTATTTTACCAAATGGGTCGAAGCCATGCCCACATTTAACAACATTGCCGACACAATAATGCATTTTTTCTTCAACCATGTCATTATCCGGTTCGAAGTCCCACAACAGTTAGTTTCTGACCATGGTAAACAATTTGAGAACAAGATCTTTTCAGAACTCTCCTCAAAATTAGGCTTCACCCATGAGTTTGCCTCCCCATACTACCCTCAGTCCAATAGAGAGGTTGAGACTATCAATAAAGTCCTCGAAACCATGCTACAACGTATCGTCAACAAACATAAGACCAACTGGCATCATATGTTGTTTTCCTCTTTATGGGCTTATCGCATGGCAGTCAAAACTGCCACTGGTTTTACACCGTTCCACCTCATCCATGGGATCGAATCCACCCTCCCTATCAAGTGCGAAATCCCAACATTATGCACTACCATAGAGCTCTTACCTGAGACTACTCCAATGGAGCAGCGCCTGCAAACCTTAGAATCACTTGATGAAGACCGACGATCTTCATTACAACACAATGAGGCAACTAAAAAAAGGTCCAAAGGCACCTTTGACTGCCATGCCAACCTTCGCTCATTCAACGAAGGTGATCTCGTGTTAGCCTATGATATCGCTCACGACACTCTCGACCATGGGAAATTCTAGTCATTATGGCACGACCCCTTCATCATCCAACATTGCCTCACTAAAGGCGCCTACATCTTAGCCTCTCCAGAAGGCTATCCTCTCAAAGAACCCATCAACGGGTTGCACTTAAAGAAGTTCTATGCCTAAGCATAGCCCCACTACCATAGGCTTCTCTTTGTACACATTTGTAGAGTTTTTAGTCTTCTTTACTGCCACCACTCCTCATGTATGATCTATCACCCATATTATTGATAGATGGATCATCCACCATCCTACCACATTAGTTACGCTAACGGTGTCAGTCGTTGGACCCAGAATCTCGCTTCGTCCACTTGGGCCCTCTATACCCCCTCACATATAATACTCCATTCCACTGAAATATGCTTAGGCTCGGCCACTAATAACCAAGCCAAATATGTCGTCATCATTGGTCTCCTTGCTAAGGCCAGTCTTCGCCACCTTATCATTCTATTAGATTCCCATCTTGTCGTCCTGCAACTCAACAACGTGTACTATGTTCACGATCCTTGCCTCTTTCGCAAATACCTGCAAGTTAGACTCCTATCTCGCAACTTTGATTGCATCACATTTACACATATTCAAGGACACCTTAATCAAGTAGCAGATCACATGGATAACATAGTATTAGAATGGAATTTATCACATTAAAAACATCATATACACATCATCATACATTTTTCAACCACATAGCAATAAACATCATACATCATAAAACACAAAACATAAAGACACGCATGATCAATGTATCCATCATATATATCATCAAGATCATAAAATGTTTTACAAAAAATAGATATACAATTGCACGTAGGCTCATGAGTCCCATCACCACTATGAATACAAAAACTGGTTATCCACTACCCTATACAAAATCAGGCTCCCAAACCTGTACATACAAAAATTGGCACTTAAGGTGCCCCTAGAGCTCCCCCCCCCTAGGTCCTCTGTCAGCCAGAGGTGCCCCACCAGTTGGGGGCCTCTAGCTCCAGGAGGCAGTTGACCAGTCATCGTTGCCCCTGCCACTACTAGTCTGTGGATCAACATCCGCCACTCTATCAGTACTCTCACACATTGGTTCAGGACCTCATTGTCCTGGATGTGGGCACATATACCCTCACAAACACCCTAAAGGACTCGCTCGAATTTTCAGCGCAGATCCTCTAGTGTGGCCTTGGCATCTCCCTGTGGCTCATGGATGGTCCTGCACCAGCGTCATCTCGTCAGCGCCTCTACCCAACCCTCGACTCTGTGGGCTCCTGTCGAGTCGGCTCCCATCAAGCCAACTCCTAGACGACCTCTGCCTCTCGCCCCCGGGGTCCAACATCTACAAAACAACATCGATATAATGGCAGCATCCATATACATGTCTGATAAATGTTATCTACCAAAATCAACATAAACAGATACAACACATACCTCTCTAGTCCCAGTCCTCCCTAGGAGGTACCACCATGTCCGGATCCTTCCTGTAGTCCATACCCACGTATGGATATCGCAAAATCACCTATGGCATCTGATGCCACACTCGAGCCACCATGGCCGTGAAGTAGTGGCCACCCTCCCCTCCTCCATGTCAGGCTAACACATGTTCCCATCGCATCAATCGTAGCTCTCATCGCGACGCTGGCTCTAAAAGAATCCATGGGTGCAATAGAGGCAGCCTCTCCAAAAACCAGACCACCAACGTAGACCCAAATGCAAAAGTCATCGAAGTAGGCACACCGACACCGGTTCAGCTGCATCATCATCCTGTTGTTCATCAGCACACCCCATGCAAAAAGGTCCCACTCAAAGACCTCCTCCACCACCCTCAGCTAACCACCAGTGGTCCGTTGAGTGCCCAAGGATGCATAGATCCTCACCACCATGGTCGTGATGCACTTGATCAACAAGTCATCAATGGCCTCAATCCGTACGACCGAACCCAACATAGGGTTCGACCCGGTACAATGTCGTGCCGCCATGGTCTCCACCCTATCCTCCCCTGGAAAATGGGGATCAATGGCTAGTGCCCTCCCATGGAATGGGAGTCCTATCAAAAAATACACGTCCTCTGTCACAGAGAACGTCAGTTGCTCCCCCCTCACTACAAAGCACTGCAGATCAGTGCTCCACATCCTGATCAAAAACTAGAGCAGGAACTCATGTGACCATATCACGGGGCGGTAAAAAAAATTAAGCAACCTGTAGGCTGCCAAGTGTCTGCGTACACCAGGCTGCTCCCTCGTAGCCTCTCTCAGTCGGTCCTAGTCCCGCTCTCGCCAGTGGACCGACATCGTGCTCTAAACTCTACTAATCACCTGCATCCACCCAGGAGCACTCAATCAGCCACGTCATACATCAAAAATCATAAAATCAAAAAGTCATACACCCCTTAGCCTATCCATATAGCGCAACTTTCCCACATACAGTTGCGCACCTGTGCGTGACTGTTCTCCATACAGTTGCGCACTCATGCGCACATGTCTCACCAACAACTTCACATGAGTGCACAACTGTCACTCATACAGGCGTACACCCAATGCGTGCCTGTCTGTCCTACTCATGCACCCACATGCACTGCTGCCTTAGGCACAACCACACATTATGTGTTAGTTTCCTCACCACAATGCACACTCCTCAATGCGCAACTGTTAGGAAAAAACCCGCACATAATGTGTGGGAAACTAAGTTATACCTGCACACACATGCACGGGTATTCCCTCTTTTTCCATGCACTTGTGGGCCCCTACCCTTAAAAATCCTTGTACGACCCTCCGTACATCCCCTACCTACAATCTATAAACTTCACAAAATGCAGGACGTAGGACCACTAACATGTCTCTCGTCTCTCCTGGATTGGTAGCCTCACACATCCGTAATCTCGAAATCTCCTAACAACTCTCTCGTCAGATCAACAATAGTGTTAGGTACAAATGAGGTGGCATTTATGGCCCACCATCCATATATAGACCCTTTTGCCCAACTTCCACACTCTGTTACAGGAGCTCAGAACCTTTGTTTTCCAATCCATTCTCAGCGACGAGCTCATGATCCTGCCATCAACACATTCACATTCCCCTGGTTATCCTCTACACTTTTCCCCGCAGAAGCATTTTTCTCACGCCATGTTAAGGTACGTATGATCACTTTCAGTTTTAATCAAATAGTTGCTATATGTTCTTTATCATCAGATATTGTTCACGTCGGGTATTTGGTTTTTTATGTGCAGGTACTTGTTCAACAAGCTTATAGCCCCCGGTATATGTTCTAAAATAGCATGTATTTACTCTCTCTATAAACAATTGCATATCCTAATCACACCCTCTGACATTTTCCTTTAGGGTCCATGCACCCAGCTCTGCAGTACCTTTACTTCTGCCACATTTTGGTATTGTTAACCGGTAGCACTCTCACCCACATGAGTTGTCCCATTCATAGTTCCCCTTGGAAACTTGACACTCATGTTGTTTTTCACCCCCTAGGATTGGGAGTCCAGGTAGTTTTTTCACTTCCAAGAATGAACCCCATACTTCTTCTTATCATATTGCTAACCTTTCCAATGGACTCCTCGGGTCATATTATACTACACTTGGTTCTATTGACTGCACCCCTGCAGTTCCATTAGCCCTCCATCTCATCCACCATAAGTTTTCCCATCTGCAGATTTTCCTCCATTTCATCAACCCAATACAGAAACCCACCAATGGGGCCCCCACCCTCCACAAGTTCTCTTTCACAAACTTGTGCCCTAAACAATCCAAGCCATCTTTCACCAGGGCACATGTTTTTGTATATGTATACTCAACCCAAATTATTCTTTATTTCATTTGGTAATTGTATAAAGCCTTTGTTTTTAGCATATACATAGCTTTTTTTGTCATCATCCCTAATGGCCTTCTTTTACCTGGCAAAGTAACCCATGTCGCCCTTGGTTGGGGCATCCACCCTTTTTTTTCCCATATCGACATCATTAACAAAACCCGAGTATCCCAAATCCATGTGCCCACGATCTCTGAGTTTTCCCACTTTGTTAGCCTCCAGCACAGTTTAACCCCATATCTAGTCGTACCCCTAATGCTAGATCATGTTTTACGATTGTTGCCAAATCATCCCTCAACACCCCAACCAAGGGCAGTCTTGAGTCCCACAGCATCTTGACTTCGTTCATGTTACTCGTCGGTACCCAATATCATCTATTACTCAGTGGATTTCAAGAAGCCCTTAGCTTGTTGGCGTCGCGTCTCCCTTCATGTCAACATCAACACAGTTTCGAGAAGGGTGATGGTATCTTGACTCTCATTAACTTTTCAATGAGGAGTCTCAGACGTCACAAAGAGAATCATCATTGCTTTCTGATTTCGTTGACCCTCATAACATTTGACTTCAGCAAACTCTCATGTTACGGTGGATCTTACTATGCAACCATTGCAGTTGTTCCATACCAGTCTAAGACCTCTGAAGTTGATAGGCCATCAATGCCTACGAGTCATCAACACTTCTTACAGTCGTCCATTACTCGCTTCATAGCCAGTTCACCAGTCAAAATTATCATCTGCCATTATCAACCACCCTCGAGGGCGTTGCAACTATCTACATCATCATACATTTTCAATTACAGTCCCACATTTTGGTTTCATGACACGAGCATGGGGCATGCCCGCCTCGTTTGTATACAAATTTTATTTTTTTCTCTCCTAGAGAAAGGTTTGGTTCCCACCGTTTTCCCTCTCCCTCCTACGGATTTCTCTTCTAGTTCCTCTCTTCACTCTTCCTTACAATGGCAATCTCAAAAAAAGAAACATTGATTTATTTCGGCTATACGTATGCTCCTAACCTCACACATCAGGGGGAATATGTTATCACTGAAAAATTGTCTTCAACATCGCACACAATGATTGAAGAAAGACATCAATGCCAACAACAATTAGTACACCTATAGCACCAAAATCCATCAAAAGGGAACAAAACGATACACTTGGTTCAAAAATTAAAGTGCGCAAATTCACCAAAGGAAGTGCGTGCACAATGCGCAGACTAACACAGCCCTCAACACGCACTGTGCGGAAGATGCGCAACTGTCTACGAGAAAATCCGCACACTTCTCATGAACAACACATCTATGAATCTTGTCGGCATCTCAACCACTTCTAGTTCGACCCCCAACATGATTTGACACTCAAATTTGAGCGAAATCTAGCTTAGAGGTTGATCAAGGGCTAGGAAGTGCCCTAAAAGGCTCCTTGTTCACACTATGAACTAGTTGTATCTTTCCATGAATGGACACTATAAATATGTGCCATGGGTGTGCTAGAAAAATAAGAACTTCAAGGTATTGTTATGCTGCAAGAATTCTTCTTGGAGAATCCCACTTTCTCTTTGAATCATTCAAGCACTATAGCAAGGGCCATTCCACTCACCTCTTGAGAGGATTGACATTGTATTTCTTCACCATTGTCATTTTCCATTGTATGAAGAGAAGAGATCTCTATTAGGGAAATCAAGAGCCCTCCCAAGGAGGAGGAGGGGATTCATAAGTCCCTACCTTTCTCTACAGTGTTAGCCTATCAATACATTGATCCATTGGTAGTTATATGAATGTCATTTTTTGTTTTTCATGGTTCTAGTTATTGCAAGCTTCTCTAACACCTATTTCCTTTTGTTTTTATTTCTATTTACTTGTTTCATGTGTATTTGGTTATCTAATCAACTTGCAAACCTCTGTCTTGTTTAGTTGACTTAACTAAGCAGGTAAGTGTTGTGTTTTTGCTCACCCATGTGGAAAAACCAACACAACAAATTATTTAAAGGATTTGGTACAAATATGAACTTTAGCACAACATACCATCCACAGTCAAATAGGCAGACAAAGAGAGTCAACCAAATAATTGAGGACATGTTGAGAATGTATGTGATGGATAAATCATCTAAGTGGGGAGATTACTTGAATTTGGTTGAGTTTTACCATAATAATGGGTATCAAGCTTCATTGAAGATGAGCCCATTTGAAGCTTTGTATGCTAGAAAATGCAATACCCCGGTGAGTTGGGACAACCCAACAGACAAAGTAGTACTTTGGGAAATAATTGCTCAAGGATATGGAAGACCAAATGGTTAAAATTAAGCAGAATTTGAAGGCGGCACAAGATACATAGAAAAGTTATGTAGATAAGATCGGGACAACTAGAGAATTTAAAGTGCTAGAGCATGTGTTTTTGAAAGTGAAGCAAAAGACGAGCTCATTAAAGTTGGGGAGTTGTACAAATCTAGTAGCCAGATTCTATGGTCCATTTGAGATATTGGAAAGAATAGGGCTAGTTGCATACATGCTTGCATTGCATGCTTCCATGAATGTGCATAATGTATTTCATGTCCCTTTTCTAAAAAAGTATATAAATTATCCTAACCATGTTATTGATTGGAATTTGATTTAGGTGGAGCTAGAAGAAGACTTTAAGGTCCAGTCGGGGCACATATTGGACAGAAAAGTCAAAATGCTTCGGAATTGAGTCATAGAACTGGTAAAAGTTCAGTGGACCTACTACAGTCTTGAATATGCTACTTGGGAGCATGAAGATGTTGTGCGAGCATAGTACCTGCGACTATTTGAAGAATTTTGAAATCTTGATTTATGTTTTGTATGTGCACTAAGGACAGTGCCAAAATAAGGGGGAGGGGAATGAAATACCCTGGTTTTCAGTCCCCATATTAATAATGCATTTTGTTATATTATGAAAGGCCAAAGTGTCCAGACAATTAAAAGAGGTCGGAGTGCTTAGGAAATGTAATGTTGTGATCATTATTAATAATAAAATACATCGTTGGTTGCTAGACGGACAGGGACAAGAGTTATAGGGGGCTATGATTCCACGAGAGATGGGTGGCTAAAGGGGCTAAGTCTTTTATTATTGTTTTATTTACCAATATTTGTTTTAATTGAGAGAATTGGTTACATGAGCTTCTTCGGGAAGGCCATGTGGTTCCTGATTTCCAAGTAAGTATATAAACCCATCTTGTGGGTTGTTTGGGGGTTCTTCTCCATTCACTATTTCACTCTTTCATTCATCGTTTCTCATTCATTGTTGCTCACTCATTCTTGTTCTTGGATTGGGACATGGGGGAGAATTGTTGAGGAATAAGCCATTGTATGTTGGTTGTAGTAATGACCAGTATATTCCAACTATGAATCAATGCCTACATGCCTGAGATGCATCGACATGTGTTAAGTTTGTTCACATATGTGAATCATGAGAGTCCCAACATGGAGATTCTTGACCAGATGCACTGGAGCCTTGGAAAGAAGATGACAACCTAAGGGACTATGTGGCAGTGAAAGGGGTTCATTGTCTCTGGGTGGTGCGGGCTGGAGATAAGAGAGTCTATGTACTTTGGATTGTTGTGAGTTGAGAAACTAGTGAGAGCTTAAGTGTTGACTGGTTTGGGAAGCTGAGTGTCGTTGTAGAACTCATCCTTGTAGATTCATAGCCTTGGCTCGGGGGTGACATTGTTGTTGATACTTGGAACAACAATGTCTATGGTTGGGTGGAATGTCCTTGGTCTGCAACTAGTTGGTGATTGAATTTGTTCAAGATAAGTGCTCTCTATCATGGTTTCCTTTGCTTGTATATTTATTTCCGTTGTGTATTAATTATTATCTCCGATATTCATATTTTTAATATGCATGCTTGTTAGTTATTATTGTGCATGGAATGTTTAAACATTCTTTTATGTTGTAGAATGAATCTTGGTTATTGCATGAGTTGTCATCGTGTTTCTTTCATGTTTCTCTATTAATTAAATGTTATTAGAATTTAGAATCGGTTTTGAAGTGAGTTTTGAGGTAGCGTGGCTAGATTGTGGGTGGTTGGGTACGTTACAAGTTCCCTTTCCCAATAAAGTATCCACACGTGCATCATCTAGCTTAATTACAGATATTGTGCTCTTGGCTAGATCTGGAATGTGTAAAACTCCAGGGAGACTTCAAATCCTTCCATCTTTCAGCAACAACTTAACCCTTCCACATCTTATGATTTTGGTTGTCGAGTAATGTCCTAGGAATACATCACTACTATCGTACTTTTCATATTCACTAAACCACTCGTTGTCAGGAGTCATATGAAATGATGCATTTGAGTCGATCAACCATACATCACGATCTGCATGTATACTTGTAGATGCCAGGTAAATATCACCTCCTTCTTTTGTGGAGGTTTTCGCCTCTATGGAAGAGGTATCATCAGATCCCTTTGCTTTATCAACTTTCTTAGTCCCACAATCTTTCTTATAATTCCCAACTTTACCACATTTCCATCATTTCCTTAAAGATTTTCCTGGGGATTTAGATCTTCCTTTAGATTTAGACCACCCCCTCGAAGACTTATTTGTATTCCTTTCTCGGGGATGACCTCGTACAAATAAAGCTTGTGTGTTATAACTATCCATGCCTTTTTGCCTCATCTCTTTTGATAACAAGGATGCAACTACATCCTCATACTTCAATGCGGATTGTGTGGTACTGCCAATTGCTACAACCAGATTATCCCAAGAGTCTAGCAAACAACATAACAAAGTAATACACTGATCTTCTTCTACAAGCGTAATATTAACGGAGACAAGTTGACTTACCAAAGTATTGAAGGAATTTATGTGCTTTGTCACATAATCTCCATCTCCCATCCTAATATAATACATTTCTTTCTAAGAAACAATTTGTTTACTAGGGACTTTGACTGATACAAATTCCCCAATTTCTCCCATAGTTCCTTGGTTGTAGATTCTCCCTACACATTCAGTAACATTGAATCTGCCAGGCAGAGTCGAATTGTAGTCCTTGCTATTCTATCCAGCTTCTCCCAATCTTCTTTCAACATACCAGTAGATCGAGTACTAGTAGTTTGTATACCAGTAGATTGTGTACCAGTAGGTAGTGTACTAGAAGATTGTGTACCACGATCCACAACGATCCATTATTCTTTGTCTACAAGAAGGTCCTCCATCTTGCGCTTCCATAGCTCAAAGTTTTGACCTTTGAACTTTTGAATCTCGATTCGATAACTTCTCGCCATTCTCTTTTAACAAATGAATCACCACTACAATGCTCCCACTAAACGCAGGTTTATCATAGACCTAAGATAAACTTGATCTATCAAGACTGACCCAAACCCTCGATAACAAAGGCATCCCCCTGAAGCCAAAAACATGTTCTAACACCACATGTAATTTTTAAACCTATGAAGTAAGCAATGCATACAAATTCTTAAGCAAACCATAAATTAATCATTGGCTCATACACATAGTACACATAAATTTATGTTGGAAACCCTTAACCAGGAGAAAGCAGCGTTCCTTGGTGTCGCACCTCTCAACTATTCATTGTAAATTAATTCCACCATTCATAATACAATATATACAATAGTTTAGGTATTTCACAGCTACCAAAACCCTGATCCCTTGATCTGGGATTAATTTAGAAAACCGCTAAAAATAGCGAAAAACGGTGAAATAACAAAAACCGCCAAAAAAGCAATTTGGGGCATTGCCCCGAACACTTCGCATAACCACAGGGGGAAATCTTAGCCCCCCTAGGACCCTCCCCCACGGGAAATACCCGATGCACACACCCATAAAGAGTGACAGGTGATGGGATTGTCAGACGCAGTCATCAAATCTAACACACCCCCACACACACATGCAAAGAATATAACACCAACCCAACATAAATCTTATTTCCTCTTTGATTATCCATAGTAATGTTTGTCAGCTTCGTATTAGGTTACACCTAATCTCCAACATTGGTTTACTCCATTTAAACATAATGTAAAAAAAATGAAATTGGGTACAAGTCCCAAGTAAATTTGGAAAAATGGATGTCCCTAAAACTTGTCATTTAAGTTAAAAGAAGTTCAATTTATCATTATAGTTGTGATAGGCATACCTTTATTCATTACAAAACTATTACAATTAATTGTAGTTGGATTACCATAAGAGTAGGCAACATATCTAAGCTTGAAAGTATTGTTTTGGCTAATATGTCATGACTGAGTATTCATTTCATTCAAGTATCCCAAAACTTTCACACGACTTGACTTGGAGTATTCATTCCGTTTAAGTCTCCCAAGACTTGCACACGATCCCAACCACGTGGAACATTATACTTATATAAGCAAGGTGACCCACTTACACAAGTGAGATGATCCATGAAGAGTAAACACATGTAAAGGGGATTACACCTCAATGAAGGAATGAAACACCCCATTTCACCGTGAAACCAAAATCCCATAGACAAAATTTAGATATATTATCTTACTTTTAAGTTTTATGTTATCTCTACCCATATTTTAATGTTGTAGGGTAATTGACCTCAAAAACACCCTATTTCCACAAAAACTCCAACCCTAGTAAAGTTCCAATATGATTCAAGTTCCTTTCATAGGGGATTTTGTTGCAAGGGTTTTGAGCAAATTCTAAATCAACCCAAAACCTCAAATTTATTCTAAAATATTTTGGGTTTGTGAAAATTTTACCCCTAGTGTTTCATTGTATTTTTATTTTCCAATCCATTTTGAGTACTCCTTATCAAGATCCTATTTCAATTGACCATTTTTCTAATGTCATAGCAATCTAACATGTTGCACTCAAAATTTGGTCCCCATCCTAAGGTTTGTAAAATTAACCTTGTACAATGATGTAATCAGTGCCCATACCAAGTTCCCAATTCGCAAGGTCAAAGCAAACTGAGACTGAAATCTAATGCTCACAAGTTTAGTGTCATAAAATCAAATTAAGCCCATAACGTGAAGCAAATTGTATTGCAAATAAAAATCTCGACAAACCAAAGTGGGAATGAAGTCCAGTGGTCACAACTTTAATGTCATAAAACAAAATTATGCCCATTAAGTTAAGCACACTATATCGCAAATAAAAATTCAATAAGAGAAGATGTTCATTTTATCTAGATAAGATGATCCTATTAGATAAATGAAATGACTTGTGAAAAAATTAAACTTTTGCACAGAGTAAAACATTCATATTTTATCATTGGGCCAAAGTCTAGTTGACAAAAAT